>LR778284.1:989799-1011490 GCA_902810595.1 Coregonus sp. 'balchen'
TGGGTGCTTTTCCACGGTTTTAAACACACTGTTCTGTATTTGGCCCATTCCTCCATCAACTCTCCTCTACCAGCAGTGATGTTTTGGGGCTGTCCCTGGGCAAAACACAGACTTTCAACCCCTCCAAAGATTTTCTATGGGGTTGAGATCTGGAGACCTGGCTTAGGCCACTCCAGGACCTTGAAATGCTTCTTACGAAGCCACTTCTTCGTTGCCCGGGCGGTGGTGTTTGGGATCATTGTCATGCTGAAAGACCCAGCCACGTTTCATCTTCAATGCCCTTGCTGATGGAAGGAGGTTTTCACTCAAAATCTCACGATACATGGCCCCATTCATTCTTTCCTTTACACGGATCAGTCGTCCTGGTCCCTTTGTAGAAAAAACAGCCCCAAAGCATGATGTTTCCACCCCCATGCTTCACAGTAGGTATGGTGTTCTTTGGATGCAACTCAGCATTCTTTGTCCTCCAAACACGACGAGTTAGTTTTTACCAAAAAGTTCTATTTTGGTTTCATCTGACCATATGACATTCTCCCAATCCTCTTCTGGATCATCCAAATGCACTCTACAACTTCAGACGGGCCTGGACATGTACTGGGCTTAAGCAGGGGGACACGTCTGGCACTGCAGGATTTTGAGTCCCTGGCGGCGTAGTGTGTTACTGATGGTAGGCTTTGTTACTTTGTTCCCAGCTCTCTGCAGGTCATTCACTAGGTCCCCCCGTGTGGTTCTGGGATTTTTGCTCACCGTTCTTGGTGATCATTTTGACCCCAACGGGGTGAGATCTTGCGTGGAGCCCCCAGATCGAGGGAGATTATCAGTGGTCTTGTTGTCTTCCATTTCCTAATAATTGCGCCCACAGTTGAGTTTTCTCAAACCAAGCTGCTTACCCCTATTGCAGATTCAGTCTTCCAGCCTGGTGCAGGTCTACAATTTTTGTTTCTGGTTGTCCTTTGACAGCTCTTTGGGTCTTGGCCATAGTGGAGTTTGGAGTGTGACTGTTTTGAGGTTGTGGACAGGTGTCTGTTTATACTGATAACAGTTCAAACAGGTGCCATTAATACAGGTAACCGATTGGAGGACAGAGGAGCCTCTTAAGAAGAAGTTACAGGTCTGTGAGAGCCAGAAATCTTGCTTGTTTGTAGGTGACCAAATACTTATTTCTCCACCATAATTTGCAAATAAATTCATTAAAAATCCTACAATGTGATTTTCTGGAGAAAAAAAAATCTCAATTTGTCTGTCATAGTTGACGTGTACCTATGATGAAATTACAGGCCTCTCTCATCTTTTTAAGTGGGAGAACTTGCACAATTGGTGGCTGACTAAATACTTTTTTCCCCCACTGTATATGAAAGAAAAGTATTGCCTTGCTGAAAACACTGTCCTCTCCTGTGCTGAAGACGCTCTCGGTGTCACTGCCTGAGTCTCTGTGGAGAGTTGAGCTGCTGCTACTCACACTTTGACAGTCTGCAACCAGAACAACCCAACAACAGGGCAACAGGTTAGAGATGGGAACAGAAACCCCAACCCCACAGGGCAACAGTTAGAGATGGGAACAGAACAACACAACAGGCAACAGGTTTAGAGATGGGAACAGAACAAAACAACAGGACAACAGGTTAGAGATGGGAACAGAACAACACAACAGGGCAACAGGTTAGAGATGGGAACAGAACAACACAACAGGGCAACAGGTTAGAGATGGGAACAGAACAACACAACAGGGCAACAGGTTAGAGATGGGAACAGAACAACACACAGGCAAACAGGTTAGAGTGGACGACAACACAACAGGCAACAGTTAGAGATGGGAACAGAACACACAACAGGGCAACAGGTTAGAGATGGGAATAGAACAACACAACAGGCAACAGTTAGAGATGGGAACAGAACAACACAACAGGGAAACATTAGAGATGGGATCAGAACAACACAAAGGGCAACAGGTTAAGATGGAACAGAAACACAAAGGAACGGGTTAAAATTGGGCCGAAAAAACAAAAACGGGGCAACGGGTTAGAGAGGGGATAGAACAACACACAGGGCAACAGTTTAGAGATGGGAAAAAAAAAAAATTTAAAACAAAAACAAACGGGGAAAACATTTTAGAGAGGGGAACAAACAACACAACGGGGAAACGGTTGAAGGGGAACAGAACAACCAACAGGAAACGGTTTAGAGAGGGGAACAAAAACAAAAACCGGGAAACCAGGTTAAGGGGAAACAAACAACAAAAGGCAACCTTAAGAGGGGAAACAGAAAAAAAACAGGGCAACATTAAAGGGGAACAAACAACACAACAGGGCAACGGGTTAGGTGGAACAGAAAAACCCAAACGGGGCAACGGTTGAGATGGAACAAAAAAAACCCAAACAAAACGGGTTGAGATGGGAAAGAAAAACAAACGGGGGAAACGGTTGAGAGGGGAACGAACAACAAAACAGGGCAACATTTTGAGAGGGAAAAAACCCACAACGGGCAAGGGGGTTGAATGGAACAAAAAACAAAACAGGGCAACAGGTTAGAAGGGGGAACAGAAAAACACAACAGGGCAACAGGTTAGAGAGGGGACAGAACAACACAACGGGCAACAGGTTAGAGTGGGACCAAACCACAACAGGGCAACATTAGAGATGGAACAAACAACAAACAGGGCAACATTAGAGAGGACGAACAACCAACAGGGAAACGGGTTTAGGATGGGACAGAAAAACAAAAAAGGCAACAGGTTAAGTTTGGAAAAAAAAACACACAGGAAAACGGTTAAGTTGGAACAGAACAACAACGGGCAACGGGTTAAGGGGGGAAACAAAAACACAACAGGGCAACATTTAAGATGGAACAGAAAACACACATGGCACAGTTATGAGGGGAACAAACACACAACACGGGCAAAGTTAAGTGGGAACAAAACCCGTGCACATGTTAAGATGGAACAGAAAACCAACAGTGCACAGGTTAGAGATGTACAGAACAATACAAACAGGGTCTCATCTTTTTAGAGATGGGACAAACAACACACATGGCAACAGTAGAGATTGGAACAAACAACCAACAGGCAACAGGTTAAGATGGGAATAAACAACACAACATGGCAACTTAGAGATGGAACGAACACCACACAGGGCACCAGGTTAGAGATGACAAACACACAACGGGCAACGGTTGAGTGGAACGTAACACACAACGGGCAAAGGTTAGAGATGGTACAAACAACACAACAGGCACGTAGAATGGAATACAACACAACAGGCAACAGGTTAGAGATGGAACAAACAACACAACAGGGCAACAGGTTAGAGATGGAACGAACACACAACATGGCAACAGTTAGAGATGGGAACAGAACAACACAACAGGCAACAGGTTGAGATGGGAACAGAACAACACAACAGGGCAACAGGTTAGAGATGGAACAGAACAACACAACAGGGCAACAGGTTAGAGATGGAACAACAACACAACAGGCACAGGTTAGAGATGGAACAGAACACACAACAGGGCAACAGGTTAGAGATGGGACAAACAACACAACAGGGCAACAGTTAGAGATGGGAACAGAACAACACAACAGGGCAACAGGTTAGAGATGGGAACAGAACCACACAACAGGGCAACAGGTTAGAGATGGGAACAGAACACACAACAGGGCAACAGTTAGAGATGGGAACAGAACAACACCAACAGGCAACAGGTTAGAGATGGACGAACAACACACAGGGCAACAGGTTAAGATGGAACAGAACAACACAACAGGGCAACAGTTAGAGATGGGAACAGAACAACACACAGGGCAACAGTTAGAGATGGGAACAGAACAACACAACAGGCAACAGTTAGAGATGGGAAAGAACAACACAACAGGGCAACAGGTTAGAGATGGGAACAGAACAACACAACAGGGCAACAGGTTAGAGATGGAACAGAACAACACAACAGGGCAACAGGTTAGAGATGGAACAGACAACACAACAGGCAACAGGTTAGAGATGGGAACAGAACAACACAACAGGGCAACAGTTAGAGATGGGACAGAACAACACAACAGGGCAACAGGTTAGAGATGGGAACAAACAACACAACAGGCACAGGTTAGAGATGGAACAGAACAACACAACAGGGCAACAGGTTAGAGATGGGAACAGAACAACACACAGGGCAACAGTTAGAGATTGGAACAAACAACACAACAGGGCAACAGGTTGAGATGGGAACAGAACACACAACAGGGCAACAGGTTAGAGATGGAACAGAACACACAACAGGGCAACAGTTTAGAGATGGGAACAGAACAACACACACAGGCAACAGTTAGAGATGGGAACAGAACAACACAACAGGGCAACAGGTTAGAGATGGGAACAGAACAACACAACAGGGCAACAGGTTAGAGATGGGAACAGAACAACACAACAGGGCAACAGGTTAGAGATGGGAACAGAACAACACAACAGGGCAACAGGTTAGAGATGGGAACAACACACACAGGGCAACAGGTTAGAGATGGGAACAGAACAACACACAGGCAACAGGTTAGAGATGGAACAGACAACACAACAGGCAACAGGTTAGAGATGGAACAGAACAACACAACAGGGCAACAGGTTAGAGATGGGAACAAACAACAACAGGGCAACAGGTTAGAGATGGGAACAAACAACAAACAGGCAACAGGTTAGAGATGGGACAGAACAACACAACAGGGCAACAGGTTAGAGATGGGAACAGAACACACAACAGGGCAACAGTTAGAGATGGGAACAGAACAACACAACAGGGCACAGGTTAGAGATGGGAACAGAACAACACAACAGGGCAACAGGTTAGAGATGGGAACAGAACAACACAACAGGGCAACAGGTTAGAGATGGGAACAGAACAACACAACAGGGCAACAGGTTAGAGATGGGAACAGAACAACACAACAGGGCAACAGGTTAGAGATGGGAACAGAACAACACAACAGGGCAACAGGTTAGAGATGGGAACAGAACAACACAACAGGGCAACAGGTTAGAGATGGAACAGAACAACACAACAGGCAACAGGTTAGAGATGGGAACAGAACACACAACAGGGCAACAGGTTAGAGATGGGAACAAACAACACAACAGGGCAACAGGTTAGAGATGGGAACAGAACAACACAACAGGCAACAGGTTAGAGATGGGAACAGAACACACAACAGGGCAACAGGTTAGAGATGGGAACAGAACAACACACAGGCAACAGGTTAGAGATGGGAACAGAACACACAACAGGCACAGGGTGCAACAGGTTTAGAGATGGAACAGGAAAACACCACAGGGCAACAGGTTAGAGATGGGGTTAACAGAACAACACAACAGGGCAACAGGTATAGAGATTGTGGGCGAATTCAGAACAACAGACCCAAGGGCCAACCAGGTTTAAGATGGGGAAAAGACAACCGTCATCAGAAGGTTCATATTATGCAGACAGTGGGCATGTACAGTATCTGTGTTATCCTTGTGAAAGAGGAGACAACCTGACACAGACCAGAGCCACCAGCACAGTCGTATACTGTAAGAAAAGGACTGAGGTCTATCTAGAGGACTGAGGTCTATCTAGAGGACTGAGGTCTATCTAGAGGACTGAGGTCTATCTAGAGGACTGAGGTCTATCTAGAGGACTGAGGTATATCTAGAGGACTGAGGTCTATCTAGAGGACTGAGGTCTATCTAGAGGACTGAGGTCTATCTAGAGGACTGAGGTCTATCTAGAGGACTGAGGTCTATCTAGAGGACTGAGGTCTATCTAGAGGACTGAGGTCTATCTAGAGGACTGAGGTCTATCTAGAGGACTGAGGTATATCTAGAGGACTGAGGTATATCTAGAGGACTGAGGTCTATCTAGAGGACTGAGATCTATCTAGTTTGAGAAACAGACGCCTCACTGGTCCTCAACTGGCAGCTTCATTAAATAATTCCCGCAAAACACCAGTCTCAACGTCAACAGCGAAGAGGCGACTCCGGGATGCTGACCTTCTGCAGAGTTGCAAAGAAAAAGCCACATCTCAGCCTGTCTTACCTGAACAGACCTTCAGCCTGTCTTAGCTGAACAGACCTTCAGCCTGTCTTACCTGAACAGACCTTCAGCCTGTCTTACCTGAACAGACCTTCAGTCTGTCTTACCTGAACAGACCTTCAGCCTGTCGTACCTGAACAGACCTTCAGCCTGTCTTACCTGAACAGACCTTCAGTCTGTCTTACCTGAACAGACCTTCAGTCTGTCTTACCTGAACAGACCTTCAGTCTGTCTTACCTGAACAGACCTTCAGTCTGTCTTACCTGAACAGACCTTCAGCCTGTCTTACCTGAACAGACCTTCAGTCTGTCTTACCTGAACAGACCTTCAGCCTGTCTTACCTGAACAGACCTTCAGCCTGTCTTACCTGAACAGACCTTCAGTCTGTCTTACCTGAACAGACCTTCAGCCTGTCTTACCTGAACAGACCTTCAGCCTGTCTTACCTGAACAGACCTTCAGCCTGTCTTACCTGAACAGACCTTCAGCCTGTCTTACCTGAACAGACCTTCAGCCTGTCTTACCTGAACAGACCTTCAGCCTGTCTTACCTGAACAGACCATCAGCCTGTCTTACCTGAACAGACCTTCATTCTGTCTTACCTGTTTGGTTGTTGCTGTGTCTGTGGTCAGTGCTGGTGTGTGTCTGTGTGTGGGGAAGACAGCAGGGCTCAGGATAGACAGCCTCCTCCTCTCTGTGGATCTGACAACAGAAAGAGGTCGACAGGCAGTAAAGACAGTGGTTTAGACTCAGACCCATTCATGTGACTACTGTCTCCTGTCTCCTCCTGTTCAATACAGGACTATTGTGATGATAAACACCACTATTACAGATACTTCAAACAATAAGACAACCAGTATACTGATACTACTAACTATGGTAGAAAGACACTACTTAGTTATATATCTTTACACACAAATCCCAGGCCTATTAACAAAATACATTCATATTTATTTATCTTTTGTAAAGGTAAGTTGAGAGTGAAGCAGGAGAGAGAGGAGAAGAGGGAAGAGAGATAAAAAAGATAGAGAGAGAGAGAGAGAGAGAGAGTGGTGATAGAGAGTGGGTAGATACGAGAGAGAGGGGTTAGCTAGCTCGCATCGCAGAGGGGTGCTGGTTTCTCGCCACGCTCTCTCTACTCTCTCTCTCTCGCTCTCGCTCTATCTCTCTCTCTTCTTCTCTCTCTCTCTCCCTCTATCTCTCTCTCTCTCTCTCGCCCTCTCTCTCTCTCTCTCTCTCTTTTTTCTCTCGCTCGTTTTTCTCTCTCTCTCTCTCCTCTCTCTCTCTTTTTTCTTTCTTTCTCTCCTCTCTCTCCTCTCCTCTCCTCTCTCTCTCTCTCTCTCTCTCTCTCTCTCTCTCTCCTCCTCCTCCTCTCTCTCTCGCTCTCTCCTCTCGCTCCCTCTCCCCCTCTCTCTCTCTTGTCTTTCTCCTGCTCCCCCTCTCTATCTCTATATCTTAACTGAATTGGCTAGTCACTATAACAGTCTGCAGCACCAGGCCTCACCCTACTAGAATCTGAAGTCAAATGTCTACTGTTTGCTGATGATCTGGTGCTTCTGTCCCCAACCAAGGAGGGCCTACAGCAGCACCTAGATCTTCTGCACAGATTCTGTCAGACCTGGGCCCTGACAGTAAATCTCAGTAAAGACAAAAATAATAGTGTTCCAAAAAAGGTCTAGTTACCAGGACCACAAATACAAATTCCATCTAGACACGGTTGCCCTAGAGCACACAAAAAACTATAAATACCTTGGCCTAAACATCAGCGCCACAGGTAACTTCCACAAAGCTGTGAACGATCTGAGAGACAAGGCAAGAAGGACCTTCTACGCTATCAAAAGGAACATAAAATTCGACATACCAATTAGGATCTGGCTAAAAATACTTGAATCAGTTATAGAACCCATTGCCCTTTATGGTTGTGAGGTCTGGGGTCCGCTCACCAACCAATAATTCACAAAATGGGACAAACACCAAATTAAGACTCTGTATGCAGAATTCTGCGAAAATATCCTCAGTGTACAACAAAAAACACCAAATAATGCATGCAGAGCAGAATTTGGCCGATACCCGCTAATTATCAAAATCCAGAAAAGAGCCGTTAAATTCTATAACCACTTAAAAGGAAGCGATTCCCAAACCTTCCATAACAAAGCCATCACCTACAGAGAGATGAACTTGGAGAAGAGTCCCCTAAGTAAGCTGGTCCTGGGACTCTGTTCACAAACACAAACAGACCCCACAGAGCCCCACGACAACAATACAATTAGACCCAACCAAATCATGAGAAAACTAAAAGATAATTACTTGACACATTGGAAAGAATTAACGAAAAAACAGAGCAAACTAGAATGCTATTTGGCCCTAAACAGAGAGTACACAGTGGCAGAATACCTGACCACTGTGACTGACCTAAACTTAAGGAAAGCTTTGACTATGTACAGACTCTGTGAGCATAGCCTTGCTATTGAGAAAGGCCGCCGTAGGCAGACCTGGCTCTCAAGAGAAGACAGGCTATGTGCACACTGCCCACAAAATGAGGTGGAAACTGAGCTGCACTTCCTAACCTCCTGCCAAATGTATGACCATATTAGAGACACATATTTCCCTCAGATTATACAGATACACAGAATTCGAAAACAAACCCAATTTTGATAAACTCCCTTATCTACTGGGTGAAATACCACAGTGTGCCATCACAGCTGCAAGATTTGTGACCTGTTGCCACAAGAAAAGGGCAACCAGTGAAGAACAAACACTATTGGAAATACAACCCATATTTATGTTTATTTATTTTCCCATTTGTACTTTAACTATTTGCACATCGCTACAACACTGTGTATAGACATAATATGACATTTGAAATGTCTTTATTCTTTTGAAACTTCTGAGTGTAATGTTTACTGTTAATATTTAATGTTTATTTCACTTTTGTTAACTATCTACTTCACTTGCTTTAGCAATGTTAACATAAGTTTCCCATGCCAATAAAGCCCTTACATTTACATTGAATTGAGAGAAAGAGAGAGAGCAAGAGAGGGAGAGAGAGACAGAGGAAGGGGCCACAATCTACGGAGTGGCGCTTGTAGCCTCCTTAAGACACGTTGATCTACGGAGTGGAGCATGTAACCCCCTTAAGACACGTTGATCTACGGAGTGGAGCATGTAACCCCCTTAAGACACGTTGATCTACTGAGTGGAGCATGTAGCCCCCTTAAGACACGTTGATCTACGGAGTGGAGCATGTAGCCCCCTTAAGACACGTTGATCTACGGAGTGGAGCATGTAACCCCCTTAAGACACGTTGATCTACGGAGTGGAGCATGTAGCCCCCTTAAGACACGTTGATCTACGGAGTGGAGCATGTAGCCCCCTTAAGACACGTTGATCTACTGAGTGGAGCATGTAGCCCCCTTAAGACACGTTGATCTACGGAGTGGAGCATGTAGCCTCCTTAAGACACGTTGATCTACGGAGTGGAGCATGTAGCCTCCTTAAGACACGTTGATCTACGGAGTGGAGCATGTAGCCCCCTTAAGACACGTTGATCTACGGAGTGGAGCATGTAGCCTCCTTAAGACACGTTGATCTACGGAGTGGAGCATGTAGCCCCCTTAAGACACGTTGATCTACGGAGTGGAGCATGTAATCCCCTTAAGACACGTTGATCTACGGAGTGGAGCATGTAGCCCCCTTAAGACATGTTGATCTACGGAGTGGAACATGTAGCCTCCTTAAGACACGTTGATCTACGGAGTGGAGCATGTAGCCCCCTTAAGACACGTTGATCTACGGAGTGGAGCATGTAGCCCCCTTAAGACATGTTGATCTACGGAGTGGAGCTTGTAGCCCCCGTAAGACACGTTGATCTACGGAGTGGAGCTTGTAGCCCCCTTAAGACACGTTGATCTACGGAGTGGAGCTTGTAGCCCCCTTAAGACATGTTGATCTACGGAGTGGAGCATGTAGCCCCCTTAAGACACGTTGATCTACGGAGTGGAGCTTGTAGCCCCCTTAAGACACGTTGATCTACGGAGTGGAGCTTGTAGCCCCCTTAAGACATGTTGATCTACGGAGTGGAGCATGTAGCCCCCTTAAGACATGTTGATCTACGGAGTGGAGCATGTAGCCCCCTTAAGACACGTTGATCTACGGAGTGGAGCTTGTAGCCCCCTTAAGACATGTTGATCTACGGAGTGGAGCATGTAGCCCCCTTAAGACACGTTGATCTACGGAGTGGAGCATGTAGCCTCCTTAAGACACGTTGATCTACGGAGTGGAGCTTGTAGCCCCCTTAAGACATGTTGATCTACGGAGTGGAGCATGTAGCCCCCTTAAGACACGTTGATCTACGGAGTGGAGCATGTAGCCTCCTTAAGACACGTTGATCTACGGAGTGGAGCATGTAGCCCCCTTAAGACATGTTGATCTACAGAGTGGAGCTTGTAGCCCCCTTAAGACACGTTGATCTACGGAGTGGAGCTTGTAGCCCCCTTAAGACATGTTGATCTACGGAGTGGAGCATGTAGCCCCCTTAAGACACGTTGATCTACGGAGTGGAGCTTGTAGCCCCCTTAAGACGGTGCATAGACCACAGAGACATAAAAGACCGTTGGACACTGCAGCATGTGACAATGAACAATACACCAAGCCATATACAGTACATACATCCTGATGGACAGGGCTGGACACAGTGGCTAGGGGTCTAGGCTGGGGTATAGGGCTGGGGTATAGGGCTGGGGCTGGGGTATAGGGCTGGGGTATAGGGCTGGGGTATAGGGCTGGGGAATAGGGCTGGGGTATAGGGCTGGGGTATAGGGCTGGGGTATAGGGCTGGGGTATAGGGCTGGGGTATAGGGCTGGGGCTGGGGCTGGACACAGTGGCTAGGGGTCTGGGCTGGGGCTGGGGCTGGGGTATAGGGCTGGGGCTGGGGCTGGGGGTATAGGGCTGGGGCTGGGGCTGGGGTATAGGGCTGGGGTATAGGGCTGGGGTATAGGGCTGGGGTTATAGGGCTGGGGCTGGGGCTGGGGTATAGGGCTGGGGGCTGGGGCTGGGGTATAGGGCTGGGGCTGGGGCTGGACACAGTGGCTAGGGGTCTGGGCTGGGGGTATAGGGCTGGGGCTGGGGCTGGGGTATAGGGCTGGGGGCTGGGGCTGGGACACAGTGGCTAGGGGTCTGGGCTGGGGGCTGGGGCTGGGGTATAGGGCTGGGGCTGGGGGTATAGGGCTGGGGGCTGGGGCTGGACACAGTGGCTAGGGGTCTGGGCTGGGGTATAGGGCTGGGGCTGGGGCTGGACACAGTGGCTAGGGGTCTGGGCTGGGGCTGAGGTATAGGGCTGGGGCTGGGGCTGGGGCTGGGGTATAAGGCTTGGGTATAGGGCTGGGGTATAGGGCTGAGGTATAGGGCTGGGGCTGAGTTATAGGGCTGGGGCTGGGGCTGGGGCTGGGGCTGGGGCTGGGGCTGAGTTATAGGGCTGAGGCTGGGGCTGAAGCTGAAATGAAAGGCGTGCTGAGTTATGAAGTCACCTGGCTCTGAGTCCATTTCCATCAGACCGGCATTAGCCAAAGGAGGAGAGAGCTGCAGTTCCCACCAAATTCATTCAACCCTCTCACCCTCTCTGTTTCTCTCACTCTGTCACAGACTCCATCTCTCTCTCTCTCTCTCTCTCTCTCTCTATGCGATCTCTCCTTTTTCCTTTTCCTTTCCTCAGCGGCACGTCTCACCTCTCTCTCTGCTCTCTCTACTCTCTATTCTCTCTCTCCCTCGTCTCCCTCTACTCATCTCTGCTCGCTCCTCACTCTCTCTCTCTCTCTATCGCTCTCTCGAAGCACTGAAGGAATGTTCATTGACTAAAACATTGTAGCCTTACTGCCTACAAAGACTGGCTCTACTGTCTTCAATAACAGACTTAACTGTCAATTAAACTGTATTCAATGACAGACTGAACTGTCAGTTCTGCTGTCTTCAATGACAGACTGAACTGTCAATTCTACTGTCTTCAATGACAGACTGAACTGTCAATACTACTGTCTTCATTGACAGACATAACTGTCAATTCTACTGTCTTCAATGACGACTGAAATTTTCATTTCTACGCTTCAAGAAGCGAACTGTAAATTCTACTGTTTCTTTGAAAGACTTAATGTAAATTCTACTGCTTCAATGACAGATTAACATCTCTAGTCTTAAATGACAGATTAAACTGTCAATTTTTTTCAAGACAGACTTAACTATATTATACTGTTTTAATAAGATTTACGTCATTTTTTTCTGTCTTAAGACAGACTAACTGTAAATTCTACGTCTTAAATGACAGATTTAAACTGTAAATTCACGTTTTCAATGACAGCCCCTTAACTGTCAGTTCTAATGTCTTCAAAGACAGACTGAATGTAATTCTCTGTCTTAAAATGACAGATGAACAGCATTTCTATGTCTTAAATGACAGATTATTTGGAGTCCTATACAGACTAGCTGTCAAAAAACAAGGGGCAGACACATGACAGACTGAGCTGTGGCAATGCCTGTTTCAATCAATATTATAAAAATCTCGTCTGTGCAGAACTGTGCTTTAGCGGAAAGAACCCGTCAGAAATAGGTCTCTCCATTTTAATAATGAGGAGAGTTAAGGAAAGAGATAGGGACATCCAGGTTTAATTTGACAGCCAACCCGTATAGAAGTGATGCGGACAACCTGAAATACCCCTTTAGAAACGCCCCCCACAACGAACCTGTCCCAGACCACCACAAAAGAAAAACAGGGCCCCTACAACAGAACCTGTCCCCGACCACCACAACAAACGGACCCCCCAAACAGAACCCAGTCCCAGACCACCACAACAGAAACAGGACCCCTACAACAGAACCCAGTCCCCGACCACCACAACAGAAACAGGACCCCTACAACAGAACCCAGTCCCAGACCACCACAACAGAAACAGGAGCCCTACAACAGAACCCAGTCCCAGACCACCACAACAGAAACAGGACCCCTACAACAGAACCCTGTCCCAGACCACCACAACAGAAACAGGACCCCTACAACAAGAAACACATGTCCCCAGAACAACACAAAAAAGAAAAAGGAACAAAAACAGAACCCAGTCCAAGGACCACCACAAAAGAAAACAGGCCCTACACAGAAACCAGGCCCAGACCACCCAAACAGACAACAGGAGCCTACAAAAAGAACCCGTCCAAGACCCACCACAACAGAAACAGTTCATCACCATGTGTAACTACAGTAGTAGTCTCCATCACCATGTTGTTGATACAGCAGCTAGTTCTCCTCACATGTTGTGAATACCGCAAGCTGTCTCATCACATCACCATGTTGTAAACTACAGCAGATAGTCTTCATACCATCACAGTGTCAAATCGCAGCATAGTCTCATTCACCATGTTGTCAAAAACAGCAGCGTGTCATCACCATGTTGTCAACTACAGCAGCTATGTGTTCATCACCATGTTGTTAACTACAGCAGCTAGTCTCATCACCATGTTGGCCACTACAGCGCTAGTCTCATCACATGTTGTCAACTACAGCAGCTAGTCTCATCACCATGTTGTTAACGTACAAGCAGCTAGTCTCATCACCATGTTGTTAACTACAGAACTAGTTCATACATGTTGGTAAACTACAGAGTAGTATCATCACCATGTGTTAACTTACAGCAGGCTAGTCTCATCACCATGTTGTTAACTACAGGAAGCTAGTATCACACCATGTTGTTAACTACAGCAGATAGTATCTCACCATGTTGTTAATACAGCAGCTAGTCTCATCACCATGTTGTTGACTACAGACAGCTTAGTCTCATCACCATTTGTTAATTACAGCGCTAGTCTAATCCCCATGTTGTTAAAATACAGCAGCTGTCTCATCACCATGTTGTTAACAACAGCAGCTAGTCTTCATCACCATGTTGTTAACTACAGCAGCCAGTCTCATCACCATCACCAGTGTTAACTACAGAAGCTAGTATCATCACCCTGTTGTTATTACAGCAAGCTAGTCTCATCACCATGTTGTAATTACAGCAGCTGTCTCATCACCATGTGTTAAATACAGCAGCTAGTCTCATCACCATGTTGTTTAAAACTACAGCAGCTAGTTCTCATCACCATGTGTTAACTACAGCAGCTAGTCTCATCCACCAATGGTGTTAACTACAAGCAGCTTATGTCTAATCACCATGTGTAAACTACAGCAAGCTAGTCTCAGCCTCATGTTGGGACTTACAGCCGCTAGTCTCATCACCTGTTGGTTGACTACAGTAGTAGTCTCATCACCCATGTGGTTAAACTACAGCCCAGCTAGTCTCATCACCATGTTGTTAACTAAGCCAGCTAGTTCATCACCATGTTGTTAACTACAGACAGCAGTATCATCACCATCACCATGTTGTTAACTACAGCAGCTAGTCTCATCACCATGTTGTTGACTACAGCAGCTAGTCTCATCACCATGTTGTTGACTACAGCAGCTAGTCTCATCACCATGTTGTTAACTACAGCAGCTAGTCTCATCACCATGTTGTCAACTACAGCAGCTAGTCTCATCACCATAACCATGTTGTTAACTACAGCAGCTAGTCTCATCACCATCACCATGTTGTTAACTACAGTAGCTAGTCTCATCACCATGTTGTTAACTACAGCAGCTAGTCTCATCACCATAACCATGTTGTTAACTACAGCAGCTAGTTCATCACCATGTTGTTAACTACAACAAGCTAGTCTCATCACCATTTTGTTAACTACAGCAGCTAGTCTCATCACCATGTGTTAACTACCAGCAGCTAGTCTCATCCCTCACCATGTTGTCAATTTACAGCGGGCTAGTCTCATAAACCATAAACCATGTTGTTAACTAAGCAGCTAGTCTCATCACCATTTTTGTTAATACAGCAGCTAGTTCATCACCCATGTTGTTACTACAGCATCTAGTCTCATCACCATTTTGTTAACTACAGCACTAGTCTCATCACCATGTTGTTAACTACAGCAGCTAGTCCATCACATGTTGTTTAATTACAGCAGCTAGTCTCATCACCATGTTGTTAACTACAGCAGCTAGTCTCATCACCATGTTGTTAACTACAGCAGCTAGTCTCATCACCATGTTGTTAACTACAGCAGCTAGTCTCATCACCATGTTGTTAACTACAGCAGCTAGTCTCATCACCATGTTGTTAACTACAGCAGCTAGTCTCATCACCATGTGTTATTACAGCACTAGTTCATCACCATGTTTTTTAACTAAAAGCAGCTAGTCTCATCACCATGTTGTTAATTACAGCAGCTAGTCTCCCCACCATGTTGTTGACTACAAGCAGCTAGTCTCATCACCATTTTGTTGACTACAGCAGCTAGTCTCATCCACCATGTTTGTTAATTACAGCACTAGTCTCATCACCATGTTGTTACTACAGCAGCTAGTCCCATCACCATGTTGTTGACTACAGCAGCTAGTCTCATCACCATGTTTTTAAACCCTACAGCAGCTAGTCTCATCACCATGTTTTTAACTACAGCAGCTAGTCTCCATCAACCAGTGTCAACTACAGCAGCTAGTGCCTCATTCTCACTAAGACCCATGTTGTTTGGAAACTACAACCATTACATAAACAACATCAGCAAACGATCCAGTAAAAACACTACAGGGACTACAGACCTACTAAGGGGACTACAAACCACTACAGGGGACATAAACCACTACAGGTGGACTACAACCACTACCGGGACTACAAACACTAAACAGGACTACAACCACTACATGGAACTACAACGCACTACAGGGACCACAGCACTACCAAGGGACACAACCAACTACAGGGACTACCAACCACTACATGGACCTACATCAACTACAGGGACTTAACAACCCACTACAGGGACCACAACCACTGACAATGGGACTTAAACCACTACAGGGACTACAACCAATACAGGGACTACAACCACGTACACCAGGGACACAAACACTACACAAGGGACTACAAACCACTAGCGAGGTGACTACAAACCACTAAAAGGTAACTACAGACCACTACAGGGACTACAACCCACTACAAGGGACTACAACCACTACAGGGACTACAACCACTACAGGAACTACAACCACTACAGGGACTACAACCACTACAGGGACTACAAACACTACAGGGACTACAACCACTACAGGGACTACAACCACTACAGGAACTACAACCACTACAGGGACTACAACCACTACAGGGACTACAACCACTACAGGGACTACAACCACTACAGGAACTACAACCACTACAGGGACTACAACCACTACAGGGACTACAACCACTACAGGGACTACAACCACTACAGGGACTACAACCACAAAATCTGTCTTTAATGGATTTTTGACGATAACAGACAACTTTTTCAACTCATGCATTTTTTCCTGTAGTAATAAAATGAAGTAACAATGTTGAGAACTGAACAATATTCATATGGACATTAATTCCTTGGAGCATTACAGAACTTACCCAGCATTAGCCTAGCTACACGGTAAAGACATGTACAGCGTATGTATATATGGTTCATATGAATGCAGAGCTTTTTGTGATGCTGCCAACCCTACAGCAAAGACTCAAATCCATACCTTTATTAAAACAACATCCTCCACTCTTTCCCCCTTGGCACATAAACTGTACCTCCCCTTGTGTCGCTCGTACATCTTTCCCTCAATCTGAGGTGGTATAGCACAGAACAAAGGGTCCAACACTAATCTAACACATCTGTGTGGTGAATCGACAACCAACGCCTCTCATAGGCCCTGCCTCTCAGTCTCTCTCTCTCCCCCTCTCTCTCTCTTTCTCCCCCCTCTCTCTCTCTGTGTGTGTGTGTGTGTGTGTCACAGCAAACAGCGTGATAACAGTAACACAACGAGCCCAGACCCAGACCCAGACCCAGACCAAACCCAGACCCAGACCCAGCCCAGACCTAGCCCCGACCCATCCCAAACCAGACCCAGACCCAGCCCAGACCCAGCCCAGACCCAGCCCAGACCCAGCCCAGACCAGACCAGACCCAGCCCAGACCAGACCCAGCTCAGACCCAGACCCAGACCCAGACCCAGCCCAGACACAGCCCAGACACAGCCAAGACCCAGCCCAGCCCCAGCCCAGACCCATCCCCAGCCCAGAACCATCCCCAGCCCAGACCCATCCCCAGCCCCAGCCCAGACCTATCCCCAGCCCAGCCCCAGCCCAGACCCAGCCCAGAGACCAGATCAAGACCCAGCCCAGACCAGACCCAGCTCAGACCCAGCCCAGACCCAGACCCAGCCATGACCCAGCCCCAGCCCAGACCAGGCACAGACCCAGACCCAGACCCAGCCCAGACCCAGCCAAGACCCAGCCCAGACCCAGATCCAGACAAAGACCGGACCCAGACCCAGCCCAGACTGTAACTTATTACAAATGACGGAGTCATCCATGATTCACCAAACAATATTTAGAAAGAGGAAGCAAAAGTACTTTAAGTATATGTTTTCTTTTCAGTCTCCTCCATCTCTACTAACCGAAGTTAATTGTAAGGAATATTTTTCTATTAATAATGTAAAATTAACAGCTGTACAGAAAGACTCATGTGAAGGCCGAATTACAGAGGAGGAACTTATTGATGCAATTTAAGTCTTTAAGTCCGGGAAAACTCCAGGGTTGAGGTATGCCAAACCTTTTTTGATACACTCAGAGGACTGTTATTAGCATGTTTTAACCACTCGTATGTAAATGGTAGATTATCAGATACTCAACAAGAAGGTCTGATTTCATTAGTACTGAAACAGGACCCAAGTGGTAAATATAAAGATCCAGTCCCATTAAAAAATTGGAGGCCCCTTATACTTCATTGTTGTGATGCAAAAATTAGAGCAAAATGTATAGCACATAGAATTAAAAAGGTATTGTCGGACATTATTCATTCTAATCAGACAGGTTTTTTAACATGGAAGATACATTGGAGATAATATAAGGCAAGTACTGGAAACAATAGAACACTATGAAAAATATGGGAAACCAGGCCTGCTATTCATAGCTGACTTTGAAAATGCTTTTGATAAAGTACGACTAGAATTTATATATAATTTTCAATATATTTCAATTTTGGAGAATCTCTTATACAATAAGTTAAAGTTATGTATAGTAACCCTAGGTGTAAAATAGTAAATAATGCCTACTTCTCAGAAAGTATTAAACTGTCAAGAGGAGTGAAACAAGGTTGTCCAATATCGGCATATCTATTTATTATGGCCATCAAAATGTTAGCTATTAAAATCAGATCCAACAATAATATCAAGGGATTAGAAATCCAGGGCTTAAAAACAAACGTGTCATTGTACGCTGATGATTCACGTTTTCATTTAAATCCACCATTTGGATCCGTCCACAGCCTCATAGAGGATCTAGATAATTTTTCTAACCTCTGCGGATTACAACCAAATTATGATAAGTGTACTATATTAATAAATAAAAAATACAACTTTTATATTAAGTGTCCATATCCTGAAAGAAAGAGATTCCATGGCACATGGTTTATGAACTGATACACAAAACGACACCGGAATCAAAACTTAGAGTTTTTCAATTTAAATTGTATGAGTCTTTCTCTACATACCCAACCTGTATGAGTCTTTCTCTACATACCCAACCTGTATGAGTCTTTCTCTACATACCCAACCTGTATGAGTCTTTCTCTACATACCCAACCTGTATGAGTCTTTCTCTACATACCCAACCTGTATGAGTCTTTCTCTACATACCCAACCTGTATGAGTCTTTCTCTACATACCCAACCTGTATGAGTCTTTCTCTACATACCCAACCTGTATGAGTCTTTCTCTACATACCCAACCTGTATGAGTCTTTCTCTTCATACCCAACCTGTATGAGTCTTTCTCTACATACCCAACCTGTATGAGTCTTTCTCTACATACCCAACCTGTATGAGTCTTTCTCTACATACCCAACCTGTATGAGTCTTTCTCTACATACCCAACCTGTATGAGTCGTTCTCTACATACCCAACCTGTATGAGTCTTTCTCTACATACCCAACCTGTATGAGTCTTTCTCTACATACCCAACCTGTATGAGTCTTCCTCTACATACCCAACCTGTATGAGTCTTTCTCTACATACCCAACCTGTATGAGTCTTCCTCTACATCCCCAACCTGTATGAGTACTTCTCTACATACCCAACCTGTGTATGTATGTGAGTCTTTCAGAGGGGTTGTGATTCAGTAATACACTACTGAACACAGGTCAGGTAGTGAATGGTGAGCAGGAAAGAATAGTTTGTCCCACAGGAAGAGGGTATTGTAATAGTAGACATATCCTGTATTCCAGTAGGAACGTCAAGAGACCCCACTCTACAGCCAGCGGTGGACAGGCACATCACCATCACTTCCTAGTTTGTCTACCACTCTGCCCAGAGTGGCTGAAAATACACTTTGGTGATAAAATGTTACTTCCTTGTTTTATAAAATACATTTTACCAAGACAAATATGATTGTCCATGTTCTGAACCGTTCAGTGGGGTCTTTAACATATCATTAACAGTATATCCCAAACCTACTACCTCCGATAATAAGCACCGAGCTTTGTCAGAGCGGTGAAGCTTCCTCGCTCCAACTTTTGAGGATTTGACATGTTGTGGTGGTCGTCTTCAAAGAAGTTTACACGGGTCTCAAAAAGCAAAATGAGCATTACACGAGCTGAATTCAATGTAAAAGGCTTTGAAAATAAAAAGCTTCCGGTATGCTCAGTGATCCATTGACATTTCACAGAGATACACTTGTACTTGTGAGAAAACTGTGAGAATTTTGCATCAATAATGAAAAGCGTAACACTAAAATATGAAAATACTAAATGTCATGTCTCAAAATGGATATCTACCTTACCTTTATATTGTTTTATGTCCTGCGGATTGGAGAAGAAAGATGAGTTCAACAGGAAAGGGAGCCTGTCAGGAAGCCCTCATCCTTGCACAGCATTCAGCCTAGCTGACATAATGCTGCACAAGTTTCCTTTATTTTGGAACACTTCTTTCTCTGGCCTCCATTGATTTAGTCACCCTAATGTTGGCCATGCTACAAGGGTAAAAACTCCAATAACTTTGAACAGCTTCTGATAGAGACATTAGGTTTGGACCTTTTCTCAGAGGATTATCTACACAATTAACATACTATGGGAAACATATTGTATGGGTTGAACATGAGGTCATCAGAAACGACCCCTCAGTGTCTTACAGTGAAAAGGGTGGTTGGGGAGATATATTCATACTGACCGTAGACGGATCCTCTGTTGATTGATATTCCTGACGGTCTACCAGGGTTGATTGATCTTCCTGACGGTCTACCAGGGTTGATTGATCTTCCTGACGGTCTACCAGGGTTGATTGATCTTCCTGACGGTCTACTAGGGTTGATTGATCTTCCTGACGGTCTACCAGGGTTGATTGATCTTCCTGACGGTCTACCAGGGTTGATTGATCTTCCTGACAGTCTACCAGGGTTGATTGATCTTCCTGACAGTCTACCAGGGTTGATTGATCTTCCTGACAGTCTACCAGGGTTGATTGATCTTCCTGACGGTCTACCAGGGTTGATTGATCTTCCTGACAGTCTACCAGGGTTGATTGATCTTCCTGACAGTCTACCAGGGTTGATTGATCTTCCTGACGGTCTACCAGGGTTGATTGATCTTCCTGACAGTCTACCAGGTCTTCTGCTGCCGCTGCTGCTGGAACATCCTGGGCTGTAGGACAATACCACACACAACCAATCAGAACACAACACACCACACACAACCAATCAGAACACAACACACTGAACACACACAACCAATCAGAACACAACACACTGAACACACACAACCAATCAGAACACAACACACTGAACACACACAAACCAATCAGAACACAACACACCCCACACAACCAATCAGAACACAACACACCACACACAACCAATCAGAACACAACACACAACCAATCAGAACACAACACACTGAACACACACAACCAATCAGAACACAACACACAACCAATTAGAACACAAAGCTCACAGAACCAATCAGAACACAAAGCTCACAGAACCAATCAGAACACAACACACACAACCAATCAGAACACAACACACTGAACACACACAATCAATCAGAACACAACACACCACCCACAACCAATCAGAACACAACACACCACCAATCAGAACACAACACACTGAACACACACAACCAATCAGAACACAACACACACAACCAATTAGAACACAACACAATACACAGAACCAATCAGAAGACAACCAGTCAGATATACTATAGCGTATATCTACTGCTGACTACCTGATCACAACACAAGGTCCTGTCTCTAGTTAGAGTTACAATATGAGGTTGGATAAGGTCCTGTCTCTAGTTAGAGTTACAATATGAGGTTGGATAAGGGCCTGTCTCTAGTTAGAGTTACAATATGAGTTTGGATAAGGTCCTGTCTCTAGTTAGTTTACAATATGAGGTTGGATAAGGTCCTGTCTCTAGTTAGAGTTACAATATGAGGTTGGATAAGGGTCCTGTCTCTAGTTAGAGTTACAATATGAGGTTGGATAAGGTCCTGTCTCTAG
>LR778284.1:1011590-1256868 GCA_902810595.1 Coregonus sp. 'balchen'
ACCAGAAGAGAGGGGCCCAAGGAGAGCGGGAGACCAAAGAGAGTGGGACCGAGAAGAGCTGGAGACCAGAGAGAGAGCTGAGACCAGAGAGAGAGCTGGAGACCAGAGAGAGCTGGAGACCAGAGAGAGATGAACAGAGAGAGAGGAGACCAGGAGAGAGCTGGAGACCAGAGAGAGAGCTGGAGACCAGAGAGGAGCGGGAGACCAGAGAGAAAACTTGACCAGAGAGAGAGCTGAGAACCAGAGAGAAGGCTGGAGACCAGAAGAGAGCTGGAGACCAGAGAGAGAGCTGGAACCAAGAGAGACCCTGGAGACCAGAGAGAGAGCTGGAGACCACAGAGAAAGAGAGCTGGAGACCACAGAGAGAGAGCTGGAGACCATAGAGAGAGCTGGAGACCAGAGAGAGAGAGCTGGAGCCAGAGAGAGAGCTGGAGACCAAGAGAGAGCTGGAGACCAGAGAGAGAGCTGGAGACCAGAGAGAGAGCTGGAGACCAGAGAGAGAGCTGGAGACCAGAGAGAGAGCTGGAGACCAGAGAGAGAGCTGGAGACCAGAGAGAGAGACTGTCATCTTCCATTCCACTTCTCCTACCACTCGCGCTGCTGCTACACGCTACTAATAATACTCTGTTTCTCTGGTATCAATCTCACAACTCTTCACTTCTCTATGGCTCTCTGCAACACCACACACTACTCAGTGTAACAGTAGCACAACGTCATCAATTGATATCAGATCAAGTTAGGGTCATGTCGCGGTGAAATGTGAAAACAGACTTCTTGGTGTAACACCACCAAAGCTCTTCATAATACTATAGCAAAGTGAGTAAAACCCATTTATAACAATACGTGTCAACTTATAACCTTCACTGAAGTATTTCAGAGTTTAAATGTTTATTTGTGAAAACAGATTGGAGTTCCACTGAAACAGTAGAGCATTTTGAACACTGAAACAGTAGAGCATTTTGAACACTGAAACAGTAGTGCATTTTGAACACTGAAACAGTAGAGCATTTTGAACACTGAAACAGTAGTGCATTTTGAACACTGAAACAGTAGAGCATTTTGAACACTGAAACAGTAGATCATTTTGAACACTGAAACAGTAGAGCATGTTGAACACTGAAACAGTAGAGCATTTTGAACACTGAAACAGTAGAGCATTTTGAACACTGAAACAGTAGAGCATTTTGAACAGTGAAACAATAGAGCATTTTGAACACTGAAACAGTAGAGCATTTTGAACACTGAAACAGTAGAGCATTTTGAACACTGAAACAGTAGAGCATTTTGAACACTGAAACAGTAGAGCATTTTGAACACTGAAACAGTAGAGCATGTTGAACACTGAAACAGTAGAGCATTTTTGAACACTGAAACAGTAGAGTATTTTGAACACTGAAACAGTAGAGCATTTTGAACACTGAAACAGTAGAGCATTGAACACTGAAACAGTAGTGCATTTTGAACACTGAACAGTAGAGCATTTTGAACACTGAAACAGTAGAGCATTTTGAACACTGAAACAGTAGAGCATTTTGAACCTGAAACAGTAGAGCATTTTGAACACTGAAACAGTAGAGCATTTTGAACACTGAAACAGTAGAGCATTTTGAACACTGAAACAGTAGAGCATTTTGAACACTGAAACAGTAGAGCATTTTGAACACTGAAACAGTAGAGCATGTTGAACACTGAAACAGTAGAGCATTTTGAACACTGAAACAGTAGAGCATTTTGAACACTGAAACAGTAGAGCATTTTGAACACTGAAACAGTAGTGCATTTTGAACACTGAAACAGTAGTGCATTTTGAACACTGAAACAGTAGAGCATTTTGAACACTGAAACAGTAGTTAATTTTGAACACTGAAACAGTAGAGCATTTTAAACACTGAAACAGTAGTGCATTTTGAACACTGAAACAGTAGAGCATTTTGAACACTGAAACAGTAGTGCATTTTGAACACTGAAACAGTACAGCATTGTGAACACTGAAACAGTAGAGCATTTTGAACACTGAAACAGTAGTGCATTGTGAACACTGAAACAGTAGAACATTTTGAACACTGAAACAGTAGAGCATTTTGAACACTGAAACAGTAGGGCATTTTTGAACACTGAAACAGTTAGAGCATGTTGAACACTGAAACAGTAGAGCATTTGAACACTGAAACAGTAGAGCATTTTGAACACTGAAACAGTAGAGCATTTTGAACACTGAAACAGTAGTGCATTTTGAACACTGAAACAGTAGTGCATTTTGAACACTGAAACAGTAGAGCATTTTGAACACTGAAACAGTAGTTCATTTTGAACACTGAAACAGTAGTGCATTTTGAAACACTGAAACAGTAGAAGCATTTTCAAACACTGAAACAGTAGTGCATTTGAACACTGAAACAGTTAGAGCATTTTGAACACTGAAAACAGTAGTGCATTTTGAACACTGGAAACAGTTACAGCATTGTGAACACTGAAACAGTAGAGCATTTTGAACACTGAAACAGTAGTGCATTGTGAAACACGTGAAACAGTAGAGCATTTTGAAACACTGAAACAGTAGAGCATTTTGAACACTGAAACAGTAGGGCATTTTGAACACGAAACAGTAGAGCATGTTGAACACTGAAACAGTAGAGCATTTTGAACACTGAAACAGTTAGAGCATTTTGAACACTGAAACAGTAGAGCATTTGAAACACTGAAACAGTAGTGCATTTTGAACACTGAAACAGTAGTGCATTTTGAAACACTGAAACAGTAGAGCATTTTGAACACTGAACAGTAGTTCATTTTGAACACTGAAACAGTAGTGCATTTTGAAACTGAAACAGTAAGAGCATTTTAAACACTGAAACAGTAGTGCATTTTGAACACTGAAACAGTAGAGCATTTTGAACACTGAAACAGTAGTGCATTTTGAACACTGAAACAGTACAGCATTGTGAACACTGAAACAGTAGAGCATTTTGAACACTGAAACAGTAGTGCATTGTGAACACTGAAACAGTAGAGCATTTTGAACACTGAAACAGTAGAGCATTTTGAACAGTGACAGTGAGAATGATAATACAGTGAGGGAAAAAAGTATTTGATCCCCTGCTGATTTTGTACGTTTGCCCACTGACAAAGAAATGATCAGTCTATAATTTTAATGGTAGGTTTATTTGAACAGTGAGAGACAGAATAACAACAACAACATCCAGAAAAACGCATGTCAAAAATGTTATAAATTGATTTGCATTTTAATTAGGGAAATAAGTATTTGACCCCCTCTCAATCAGAAAGATTTCTGGCTCCCAGGTGTCTTTTATACAGGTAACAAGCTGAGATTAGGAGCACTCCCAAGACACCTGTCCACAGAAGCTATCAATCAATCAGATTCCAAACTCTCCACCATGGCCAAGACCAAAGAGCTCTCCAAGGATGTCAGGGACAAGATTGTAGACCTACACAAGGCTGGAATGGGCTACAAGACCATCGCCAAGCAGCTTGGAGAGAAGGTGACAACAGTTGGTGCGATTATTCGCAAATGGAAGAAACACAAAAGAACTGTAAATCTCCCTCGGCCTGGGGCTCCATGCAAGATCTCACCTCGTGGAGTTGCAATGATCATGAGAACGGTGAGGAATCAGCCCAGAACTACACGGGAGGATCTTGTCAATGATCTCAAGGCAGCTGGGACCATAGTCACCAAGAAAACAATTGGTAATACAATACGCCGTGAAGGACTGAAATCCTGCAGCACCCGCAAGGTCCCCCTGCTCAAGGAAAGCACATATACAGGCCCGTCTGAAGTTTGCCAATGAACATCTGAATGATTCAGAGGAGAACTGGGTGAAAGTGTTGTGGTCAGATGAGACCAAAATCGAGCTCTTTGGCAATCAACTCAACTCGCCGTGTTTGGAGGAGGAGGAATGCTGCCTATGACCCCAAGAAACACCATCCCCACCATCAAACATGGAGGTGGAAACATGCTTTGGGGGTGTTTTTTCTGCTAAGGGGGACAGGACAACTTCACCTCATCAAAGGGATGATGGACGAGGGCCATGTACCGTGAAATCTTGGGTGAGAACCTCCTTCCCTCAGCCAGGGCATTGAAAATGGGTCGTGGATGGGTATTCCAGCATGACAATGACCCAAAACACACGGCCAAGGCAACAAAGGAGTGGCTCAAGAAGAAGCACATTAAGGTCCTGGTGTGGCCTAGCCAGTCTCCAGACCTTAATCCCATAGAAAATCTGTGGAGGGAGCTGAAGGTTACGAGTTGCCAAACGTCAGCCTCGAAACCTTAATGACTTGGAGAAGATCTGCAAAGAGGAGTGGAACAAAATCCCTCCTGAGATGTGTGCAAACCTGGTGGCCAACTTCAATCAACGTCCTGACCTCTGTGATGCCAACAAGGGTTTTGCCACCAAGTACTAAGTCATGTTTTGCAGAGGGGTCAAATACTTATTTCCCTCATTAAAATGCAAATCAATTTATAACATTTTTGACATGCGTTTTTCTGGATTTTTGTTGTTGTTATTTTGTCTCTCACTGTTCAAATAAACCTACCATTAAAATTACAGATTGATCATGTCTTTGTCAGTGGGCAAACATACAAAATCAGCAGGGGATCAAATACTTTTTTCCCTCACTGTAAGTCAAGTACAGATGTCATATCATTATTTGAGCCAGTTTCACACAGCAGCAAAATAATCCTGCAGCAACAGGAAATGTGAATTGTTATGTGGATTATAATTAATGGAAACAATTTTTTAGGGGTTGATACTTTTTTTTCGTTAGGGAAAATCGAGTTCTGAAATTGGGAAATTACAAACGTTTTAAAACCTTGAATACACACAGGAAAATTCCTGCAACAACAGGATGATCAAATTAAGATATGACATGTGTATTTCAGCAGAGGACTGCAAACTGCTTTGGTTCTATCCTGAAACACTACCTCATATTGAATAGTGATGATAATGGTTCTCACCCTGCTCTTCTTGTACATCTTGCTTGAGGTAGCCTATAATAGTAGTAGTAGTAGTAGTAGTAGTAGTAGTAGTAGTAGTAGTAGTAGTGTAGGTTTTCAAACAGCAAAATTATTTTTTTAGTGTCAATTGTATTTTTGAAAAATTCCTAAACTGGTTTCCATGCCCACCACAGCACAGAGACAGCCTTAGTTAACGTGGTAAACACAGATCAACACAGATGCCAAACAGCTCTCTGTCCTCTTGGATTGAAGTGCTGTGTTCAATACTGTTTGACCATGATGTCCTTCTGGGAAAGACTAAAAGCTGGGTAGTAGTAGTAGTAGTAGTAGTAGTAGTAGTAGTGGTGGTAGTAGTAGTAGTAGTAGTAGTAGTAGTAGTAGTAGTAGTAGTAGTAGTAGTAGTAGTAATGTAGTAGTAGTAGTAGTAGCGTATTATTATTTATTATTATTATTATTATTATTATTATTATTATTATTATTAGTAGTAGTAGTAGTAGTAGTAGTAGTAGGAGGTAGTTAGTAGTAGTAAGTAATGTAGTAGTAATAGTAGTAGTAGTAGTAGTAGTATAGTAAGTAGTAGTAGTAGTAATGTAGTAGTATATAGTAGTCTATTATTCTTCTTCTTCTTATTTTTTCGTAGTACGTCGTACGTCTGTCGTCGTAGTCAGTGTCGGCGTTGTCGTCGTAGTGTCTGTCGTCGTCACTCGTTAGTGTCGTTCGTCGTAGTACGTCGTCGTATCGCATCTCCTTCTTCTTCTTAGTCGTCGTTCGTCGTAGTAGGCGTGTGTCGTCCTCAGTCGTCGTGTAGTAGTAGTAGTAGTAGTAGTCGTAGTAGTAGCTTTATTATCTATTATTTATTCTTATTATTATAATCTATATGTCGTAGTGTATGTAGTAGTAGTAGTAGTAGTAGTAGTAGTAGTAGTAGTAGTAGTAGTAGCGTATTATTATTATTATTAGTAGTAGTAGTAGTCATAGCAGTAGTAGTAGTAGTAATAGTAGTAGTGGTAGTAGCAATAGTAATTCAGTAGTAGTAGTAGAAGTAAGGTAAAAGTAATAGTAGTAGTAGTAGTATTAGTAATAGTAGTAGAAGTAGTGAGGTAGCGTAATTGTATTGTAGTAGTAGTACTAATCGTAGTAGTAATGTAGTATTAAGGGAGCAGTAGTGTACAAGTAGTAGTAGTAGTAGTAGTGAAGTATTAGTAGTAATGTAGTAGTAGTAGTAACATTTAAAAACATTTTAATTAAATGTTTTAGTAGTAGTAATAGTAGTGAAGTATTAGTAGTAATGTAGTAGTAGTAGTAGTAGTAGTAGTAGTAGTAGTATTGTAGTAGGATAGTTATATTTGAGTGTTTCAGTGAAATGTGAGGGAGGCCCCGCTCTCTCGCTTTCCCAGATGTTTAGTTCATTTCATTCCGATCTCCTTTGCATTATTGTAGCCATTTTCTGTAGCCTGTCAACTATGCGTCTGTCTATCCCTGTTCTCTCCTCTCCGCACAGGCCATACAAACGCTTCACACGGCGTGGCTGCTGGTGGTCCCTGCGCGCACGACCCACGTGGAGTTCCAGGTCTCCGGTAGACTCTGGAACTGCCGTTCTGCTGCCAACAAGGCAGAGTTCATCTCAGCCTATGCTACCCTCCAGTCCCTCGACTTCTTGGCGCTGACGGAAACATGGATTACCACTGAAAACACTGCTACTCCTACTGCTCTTTCCTCGTCTGACCATGTGTTCTCGCATACCCCGAGAGCATCTGGTCAGCGGGGTGGTGGCACAGGAATCCTCATCTCTCCCAAGTGGACATTCTCTCTTTTTCCCCTGACCCATCTGTCTATCTCCTCATTTGAATTCCATGCTGTCACAGTCACTAGCCCATTCAAGCTTAACATCCTTATCATTTATCGCCCTCCAGGTTCCGTTGGAGAGTTAATCAATGAGCTTGACGCCTTGATAAGTTCCTTTCCTGAGGATGGCTCACCCCTCACAGTTCTGGGTGACTTTAACCTTCCTACTTCTGTCTTTGACTCATTTCTCTCTGCCTCCTTTTTTCCACTCCTTTCCTCTTTTGACCTCACCCTCACACTGTCCCCCCCTACTCACAAGGCAGGCAATACGCTTGACCTCATCTTTACTAGATGCTGTTCTTCTACTAATCTCACTGCAACTCCCCTCCAAGTCTCCGACCACTACTTCATATCCTTTTCTCTCTCGCTCTCCTCCAACACTACTCACTCTGCCCCTACTCAGATGGTAATGCGCCGTCGCAACCTTCGCTCTCTCTCTCCCGCTACTCTCTCCTCTTCCATCCTATCATCTCTTCCTTCTGCTAAATTCTTTTCCCTCCAATCTCCTCCCTCTCTGAATCTTTTGACTCTCTATATCCCCTATCCTCCCGGCCGGCTCGGTCCTCCCCTCCTGCTCCGTGGCTTGACGATTCATTGCGAGCTCACAGAACAGGGCTCCGGGCAGCCGAGCGGAAAATGGAGGAAAACTAGACTCCCTGCGGACCTGTCATCTTTCCACTCCCTCCTCTCCACATTCTCTTCCTCCGTTTCTGCTGCTAAAGCCACTTTCTACCACTCTAAATTTCAAGCCTCTGCCTCTAACCCTAGGAAGCTCTTTGCCACCTTCTCCTCTCTGCTGAATCCTCCTCTTCCTCCCCCTCCCTCCTCCCTCTCTGTGGATGACTTCATCAACCATTTTGAAAAGAAGGTTGACGACATCCGATCCTCATTTATTAAGTCAAATGACACCGCTGGTCCTGCTCACACTGCCCTAACCCTATGCTTTGACTTCTTTCTCCCCTCTCCCTCCAGATGAAATCTTGCGACTTGTTGATGGCCCGGCCGCCCAATAAAACCTGCCCGCTTGACCCTATCCCCCCTCCTCTCTTCTCCAGACCATTTCCGGAGACCTTCTCCCTTACCTCACCTCGCTGATCAACTCATCCTTGACCGCTGGCTATGTCCCTTCCGTCTTCAAGAGAGCGAGAGTTGCACCCCTTCTCAAAAAACCTACACTCGATCCCTCCGATGTCAACAACTACAGACCAGTATCCCTTCTTTCTTTTTCTCTCCAAAACTCTTGACGTGCCGTCTATAGCCACTCTCTGCTATCTCTCTCAGAATGATCCAAACCAGTCAGGTTTCAAGACTGGTCATTCAACTGAGACTGCTCTTCTCTGTGTCACGGAGGCTCTCCGCACTGCTAAAGCTAACTCTCTCTCCTCTGCTCTCATCCTTCTAGACCTATCTGCTACCTTTGATACTGTGAACCATCAGATCCTCCTCTCCACCCTCCGAGTTGGGCATCTCCGGTGCGGCTCACTCTTGATTGCGTCCTACCTGACAGGTCGCTCCTACCAGGTGGCGTGGCGAGAATCTGTCTCCGCACACGTGCTCTCACCACTGGTGTCCCCCAGGGCTCAGTTCTAGGCCCTCTCTATTCTCTCTAACACCAAGTCACTTGGCTCTGTCATATCCTCACATGGTCCTCCTATCATTGCTACGCAGACGACACACAATTAATCTTCTCCTTTCCCCCTTCTGATAACCAGGTGGCGAATCGCATCTCTGCATGTCTGGCAGACATATCAGTGTGGATGTCGGATCACCACCTCAAGCTGAACCTCGGCAAGACGGAGCTGCTCTTCCTCCCGGGGAAGGACTGCCCGTTCCATGATCTCGCCATCACGGTTGACAACTCCGTTGTGTCCTCCTCCCAGAGTGCGAAGAACCTTGGCGTTGACCCTGGAAAACACCCTGCCCTTTCCTCCGAAAAAAATAAAGGGGCGGTACCCAACCCCTGTGGGTTTCATGCTCTACCCATACCAGATTGAAAGGCGGTGCCCCCTCCCTTCCCCAAAGCGGAAACAGGTCCTAACCCCGGGCATTTGGGTCTTTTCCCGTCTGGATTACGCAACTCCTTTTGGGCTGGGCCCCCCGGCCTGTGCCTTTAAAAACCCCTACAACTCACCCCAAAACCCCTGCACCCTGTCGGGTTTAAACCCTTTCCCCCAATTTCCCTCCCACGTAAACCCCCCCCCGCTCCCCCCCGCACACTCCCCGGGCTTCCAGTTAAACCCTCGCATCTGCTTAAAAAAGCCATGGGCTTCCCTACGGGGGCTGTGGGGGGAAGGGCACCCCCCTTTTCCCTTTCCGGCTCTGATCCCCCCAACACCCAAACAGGGCTTGCATTTTTCCAAACCTTTTTCCCCTGCTCCCCCCCCTACCTCTTTTGGAACACATTCCCCCCCGCCACCCATTAAAAACCTTTTTCGCGGCTCGGGGCCCCCCAAATTGGGGGAAAACAAGTTTCCCTCACGAGCCAGGACACTTTGCCCTTTCCCCCTTCCGGAACACTTAAAAACCCAAACCCTTTTTAAAGGGGAAATACCTGGGATAGTATAAAAGTTCATTCTAGTAGAAAGTAGTAGTGTGTAATAATTAGTAGTAATTTAGGTAGTGGGTTTTTAGTGGTTTAGTAGTGGTATTAAAGTAGGTATTAGTAGAAAGTACTTTAATTTTTAGTTTGTAGTAAGTAGTGGTGGGGTAGTACCCGTTTACCCGGTTGTTTCCCCCTTGTTGTGTGTTGTTTTGTGGAGTTAGTTAAGAACCTACTAATTATACAAATTGCCTTTACCCGATGTTTTTAAACCCAAAACGCCTTAAAATTCCTGGTGCATGGGGAATCGAACCCAACCCTTGGCTTTAAACAAGCACTTTTGCGGTGCTTTTCCAGTTAGGCAAACCGAGGCCCACAGTGGTGTTTTATTTAGTAGTAGAAAGGGTAGTAGTAGTAGCAGTAGTAGTAGTAGAAAGCAGTATTATTAGTACAGTAGTATAGTATAGTATACCATAGTATAGTATTAGTAGTAGCAGTGTAGTTTTAAAGTAGTAGTGTGTAGTCTCCCATGTGTAGTAGGTAGTGGGAGTGGAAAGTAGAGTTTGTATATAGTAGTAGTAGAAAGTGGGCTTTAGTAGTAGCAGTAGTATAGTACGAAAGTAGCAGTAGTAGTTAGTAGTAGTAGTAGTAGTAGTAGTGTATTAGTAGTAGCCCTTTTAGTATGATTAGTAGAAAGTCGTCGTGAAAAGTGTATTGGGTGGTGTGTAGTATTAAATGAAAGTATTGGTGTAGTATTGGTACTGGCCCCCTGGCAAAGGACTGCTTTTCCCTCCCCGGGAAAGGCCTGCCCTTTCCCCCTAAAATCCCGCCATCAGGGTTAAAAACCCCCGCTGTGTCCTCCCCCCCCCCCGAGTGCGGGGGCCCCTAGGCGTGCCCTTTGGAAAAACCCCCTGTCTTCCCCTCCGCCAATAAAGGCGTGACCCGCTCCTGCAGGTTTTATCTCCCCTTAAAAAACATTCGGAGAGTGCACCCGCCTTACACAGGAAGCGCGCAGGTCCTGGGCCAGGCACTTGTCCCTCTCCCTCGGGGGTACTGCAACTGCTTTGGCCTTTGGCCCCCCTGCCTTTTGCCATTAAAAAACCCCCCACAACTCATCCCGAATGCCCCCGCCCCCTCTGGTGTTTTAAACCCTTTCCCAAATTCTCTCACGTCAACCCCCCTCCCCCCCACACTCCCCTGGCCCTTTCCAAATTTAAGCTCGCATCCGCTACAAACCATGGGGGCTTTCCTTTTTGGGGCAGTAGGGGAACGGCAAACCCCCGTACCTTTTCCCGGGTCTGATCAATTCCCCTACACCCAAAAGAGGACATTGCGTTTATCCACCCCCTGGCCTTCTGGCTCCCCTTCCTCTGCGGGAACAAGCCCCCCCCCCTCCCCAGTCAAAACGGTTTTCGCTGCTCCCGGCCAACCCCAAAGGTGGAAAACTCCCCCACACCCAGGGGCAGTGGAGTCACTACCACCTTTCCGGGGAAAATTTGAAAAAACCCCCCCTCTTTAAGGAACCTGGGATTTTGGCAAGTTTCCCTTTTAAAAACCCCCCCCCCCCCCCCCCCCCCCCAAATTTTAAAATTGGGTTTCCCCCCTGGGTATAGGTGAACGCAAAAACCCCCTTTTTGAGTCGCTCTGGGCCCAAGAGCGTCTGCTAAATGAAAGGTTTAAAGTGCCCCCTTTAGCAAAGGGACTTAAAACCCCAATTTCCCCCTTAATCCTTGGTTTAAAAAGCGTCTTCTAAATGACCCAAAAAAGTAAAAGTAAATGTAGTAGTAGTAGAGTTTAGTAGTAGCGTAGTAGTAGTAAAAACAGTAGTATAGTGTATTTTAGAGTAGTAGTGTAGTAACAGTAGTATATACCCTATTAAATAGTAATTTTATTTTAATGTAGTAGTAAATGTAACTCACCCTCGTCTTCTTGTATATCTTGCTCTTCAGGTAGCTGAAGGTTCGCTAACCTTGGTCCCCACTGTTTCCCTCAAAGTCAGTCCTCAGGGGCCCCGTTATGTCCTCCTCAGATATACTGACACACACACATCGACGGAGAGGTTCATACACACACACAAACACACACACATACACACACACACACAAACACACACACACACGTCCGTATGAATGCACATGCACACACAGAGAAAGGACACACCCATTAATATACAGTGCCTTCAGAAAGTATTCAGACCCCTTGACTTTTTCCACACATTTTGTTTACGTTTCAGCCTTATTCTAAAATTGACTAAATTCAATTATTTCCTCATCAATCTACACACAATACCCTATAATGACAAAACAAAAACAGGTTTTTAGAAATGTATGCACATTTATGAAAAATAAATTTACATAAGTATTCAGACCCTTTGCACTCAGGTGCGTCTTGTTTCCATTGATCATCCTTGAGCTGTTTCTACAACTTGACTGGAGTCCACCTGTGGTAAATTCAATTGATTGGACATGATTTGGAAAGGCACACACCTGTCTATATAAAGTCCCACAGTTGACAGTGCATGTCAGTGCAAAAACCAAGCCATGAGGTCGAAGGAATTGTGTCGAGGCACAGATCTGGGGAAGGGTACCAAAAAATGTCTGAAGCATTGAAGGTCCCCAAGAACACAGCGGCCTCCAATATTCTTAAATGGAAGACGTTTGGAACCACCAAGACTCTTCCTAGAGCTGGCCGCCCGGCCAAACTGAGCAATCGGGGGAGAAGGGCCTTGGTCAGGGAGGTGACCAAGAACCCGATGGTCACTCTGACAGAGCTCCAGACTTCCTCTGTGGAGATGGACAACCATCTCTGCAACACTCCACCAATCAGGCCTTTATGGTAGAGTGGCCAGATGGAAGCCACTCCTCAGTAAAAGGCACGACAGCCCGCTTGGAGTTTGCCAAAAGGCACCTAAAGGACTCAGACCATGAGAAACAAGATTCTCTGGTCTGATGAAACCAAGATTGAACTCTTTGGCCTGAATGCCAAGCGTCACGTCTGGAGGAAACCATCCCTACGATGAAGCATGGTGGTGGCAGCATCATGCTGTGGGGATGTTTTTCAGCGGCAGGGACTGGGAGACTAGTCAGGATCGAGGCAAAGGTGAATGGAGCAAAGTACAGAGAGATCCTTGATGAAAACCTGCTCCAGAGCGCTCAGGACCTCAGACTGGGGCGAAGGTTCACCGTCCAACAGGACAACAACCCTAAGCACACAGCCAAGACAACGCAGGAGTGGCTTCGGAACAAGTCTCTGAATGTCCTTGAGTGGCCCAGCCAGAGCCCGGACTTGAACCCGATTTAACATCTCTGGAGAGACCTGAAAATAGCTGTGCAGCGACGCTCCCCATCCAACCTGACAGAGCTTGAGAGGTTCTGTAGAGAAGAATGGCAGAAACTCATCAAATACAGGTGTGCCAAGCTTGTAGCATCATACCCAAGAAGACTCGAGACTGTAATCGCTGCCGAAGGTGCTTCAACAAAGTACTGAGTAAAGGGTCTGAATACTTATGTAAATGCGATATTTCCATAATTATTTAGCAAAAATATATACGGGGGTCTGAATACTTTCCGAAGGCACTGTGTATATATATATATATATATATATATATATATATATACATATATACAGTGGGGAGAACAAGTATTTGATACACTGCCGATTTTGCAGGTTTCCCTACTTACAAAGCATGTAGAGGTCTGTAATTTTTATCATAGGTACACTTCAACTGTGAGAGACGATATCTACAACAAAAATCCAGAAAATCACATTGTATGATTTTTAAGTAATTCATTTGCATTTTATTGCATGACATAAGTATTTGATCACCTACCAACCAGTAAGAATTACGGCTCTCACAGACCTGTTAGTTTTTCTTTAAGAAGCCCTCCTGTTCTCCACTCATTACCTGTATTAACTGCACCTGTTTGAACTCGTTACCTGTATAGAAGACACCTGTCCACACACTCAATCAAACAGACTACAACCTCTCCACAATGGCCAAGACCAGAGAGCTGTGTAAGGACATCAGGGATAAAATTGTAGACCTGCACAAGGCTGGGATGGGCTACAGGACAATAGGCAAGCAGCTTGGTGAGAAGGCAACAACTGTTGGCGCAATTATTAGAAAATGGAAGAAGTTCAAGATGATGGTCAATCACCCTCGGTCTGGGGCTCCATGCAAGATCTCACCTCGTGGGGCATCAATGATCATGAGGAAGGTGAGGGATCAGCCCAGAACTACACGGCAGGACCTGGTCAATGACCTGAAGAGAGCTGGGACCACAGTCTCAAAGAAAACCATTAGTAACACACTACGCCGTCATGGATTAAAATCCTGCAGCGCACGCAAGGTCCCCCTGCTCAAGCCAGCGCATGTCCAGGCCCGTCTGAAGTTTGCCAATGACATCTGGATGATCCAGAGGAGGAATGGGAGAAGGTCATGTGGTCTGATGAGACAAAAATAGAGCTTTTTGGTCTAAACTCCACTTGCCATGTTTGGAGGAAGAAGAAGAAGGATGAGTACAACCCCAAGAACACCATCCCAACCGTGAAGCATGGAGGTGGAAACATCATTCTTTGGGGATGCTTTTCTGCAAAGGGGACAGGACGGACTGCACCGTATTGAGGGGAGGATGGATGGGGCCATGTATCGCGAGATCTTGGTCAACAACCTCCTTCTCTCAGTAAGAGCATTGAAGATGGGTCGTGGCTGGGTCTTCCACGACCCGAAACACACAGCCAGGGCAACTAAGGAGTGGCTCCGTAAGAAGCATCTCAAGGTCCTGGAGTGTCCTAGCCAGTCTACAGACCTGAACCCAATAGAAAATCTTTGGAGGGAGCTGAAAGTCTGTATTGCCCAGCGACAGCCACGAAACCTGAAGGATCTGGAGAAGGTCTGTATGGAGGAGTGGGCCAAAATCCCTGCTGCAGTGTGTGCAAACCTGGTCAAGACCTACAGGAAACGTATGATCTCTGTAATTGCAAACAAAGGTTTATGTACAAAATATTAAGTTATGCTTTTCTGATGTATCAAATAGTTATGTCATGCAATAAAATGCAAATTAATTACTTAAAAATCATACAATATGATTTTCTGGATTTTTGTTTTAGATTCCGTCTCTCACAGTTGAAGTGTACCTATGATAAAAATTACAGACCTCTACATGCTTTGTAAGTAGGAAAACCTGCAAAATCGGCAGTGTATCAAATACTTGTTCTCCCCACTGTATATACTGTATATATACACACAGACAAACATGTTTGGTATGACTATCCTTGTGGGGAGCAAAAATGTATTTCCATTCTATTTTCCCTAACCTCTAACCCTAAACCTAACAACTAACCCTAAACCTAACCTCTAACCCTAAACCTAACAACTAAGCCTAAACCTAACCTCTAACCCTAAACCTAACCTCTAACCCTAAACCTAACAACTAACCCTAAACCTAACCTCTAACCCTAAACCTAACAACTAAGCCTAAACCTAACCTCTAACCCTAAACCTAACCTCTAACCCTAAACCTAACCTCTAACCCTAAACCTAACCTCTAACCCTAAACCTAACCTCTAACCCTAAACCTAACAACTAAGCCTAAACCTAACCTCTAACCTAAACCTCTAACCCTAAACCTAACAACTAAGCCTAAACCTAACCTCTAACCCTAAACCTAACCTCTAACCCTAACCTAAACCTTCTAACCCTAAAACCTAACCCTAACCCTAAAACTAACAACTAAGCCTAAACCTAACCTCTAACCCAAACCTAACCTCTAACCCTAAAACTAACAACTAAGCTCTAAACCTACCTCTACCCTAAACCACCCTAACCCTAACCTAACCTCTACCCTAAACCTAAACCTCTAACCCTAAACCTAACCTCTAACCCTAAACCTAACAACTAAGCCTAAACCTAACCTCTAACCCTAAACCTAACCTCTAACCCTAAACACTAACAACTAAGCCGAAACCGAACCGAACCCGAAACCGAACCTCTAACCCTAAACCAACCTCGAACCCTAAACCTAACCCTGAACCCGAAACCGAACCGCGAACCCGAAACCGAACAACGAAGCCGAAACCGAACCGCGAACCCTAAACCTAAACCTCGAACCCTAAACCGAACCTCTAACCCGAAACCGAACCCGAACCCTAAAACCAACCGCGAACCCTAAACCTAACCTCTAACCCTAAACCTAACCTCTAACCCTAAACCTAACCTCTAACCCTAAACCTAACCTCTAACCCTAAACCTAACCTCTAACCCTAAACCTAACCTCTAACCCTAAACCTAACAACTAAGCCGTAAACCGAACCCGAACCCTAAACCTGAACCTCTGAACCCTGAAACCAACCTCAACCCTAAACCAACCCTAACCCAAACCAACCTCTAACCCTAAACCTAACAACTAAGCCTAAACCTAACCTCTAACCCTAAACCTAACAACTAACCCTAAACCTAACCTCTAACCCTAAACCTAACAACTAACCCTAAACCTAACCTCTAACCCTAAACCTAACAACTAAGCCTAAGCCTAAACCTAACCTCTAACCCTAAACCTAACCTCTAAGCCTAAACCTAACAACTAAGCCTAAGCCTAAACCTAACCTCTAACCCTAAACCTAACCTCTAAGCCTAAACCTAACCTCTAACCCTAAACCTAACCTCTAACCCTAAACCTAACCTCTAACCCTAAACCTAACCTCTAACCCTAAACCTAACCTCTAACCCTAAACCTAACAACTAAGCCTAAACCTAACAACTAACCCTAAACCTAACCTCTAACCCTAAACCTAACAACTAAGCCTAAACCTAACCTCTAACCCTGAACCTAACAACTAAGCCTAAAATAGCCTTTGTCCTCATGGGGACGTCCTTGTTTTACTGTCCTTGTGGGGATTTCCAGGTCCCCACGAAGATAGTAATACAAGGATGCACCACACACACAACACACACCCACACACACACACACACACACACACACACCACACACACACACACACACACACACACACACACACACACACACACACACACACACCCACACACACAACACACACACACACACACACACAACACACATACACACAACACACACACACACACAACACACACACACACACACCCGCCCACCCGCACACCCGCACCCCCACCCACCCACCCACCCACCCACCCACCCGTGCTGTAACCCTGTAATGAGCGATGCAGGAGTCCTTCCCCACCTGTAAGCCAGAGAGCCAGGAGTGCTGGAGAATGACCTGGTACCTGTAGAAGGACAGATGAAGAGGGACTAGCTTTAACCCCCGGCGGTCAGATGGATCTACCTATCAAGCATCTCAGAGTAGGAGTCTTGATCTAGGATCAGGACCCCACCTGTCCATAGAATCAGAGTAGGCTGATCTAGGATCAGGACCCCCACCTGTCCATAGAATCAGAGTAGGCTGATCTAGGATCAGGACCCCACCTGTCCATAGAATCAGAGTAGGAGTGCTGATCTAGGATCAGGACCCCCACCTGTCCATAGAATCAGAGTAGGAGTCTTGATCTAGGATCAGGACCCACCTGTCCAATAATCAGAGTAGGCTGATCTAGGATCAGGACCCCCCCACCTGTCCATAGAATCAGAGTAGGCTGATCTAGGATCAGGACCCCACCTGTCCTAAAATCAGAGTAGGATTGCTATCGGATCAGGACCCCCACCTGTCCATAGAATCAGAGTAGGCTGATCTAGGATCAGGCCCCCCCACCTGTCCATAGAATCAGAGTAGGCTGATCTGGGATCAGGACCCCCCCCCTGTCATAGAATGACCGAAGAGAGCTGGGACCACGTCTCCAAAGAAAACATGTAAAACACTACGCCGTTCATGGATTTAAAATCTTGCAGCGCACGCAAGGTCCCCCTGCTCACCAGCGCCATGTCAGGCCCGTATGAAGTTTGCCAATGCCATCGGATGATCCAGAGGGAGGAATGGGAAGAAGGTCATGTGGTCTGATGAGACCAAAAATAGAGCTTTTTGGTCTAAAATCCATTGCCATGTTTGGAGGAGAAGAAGAAGGGTGAGTACAAAACCCCAAAGACACACCATCCACGTGAAGCATGGAGGTGGAAACATCATTCTTGGGGATGCTTTTCTGCAAAGGGACAGGACGACGCAACCGTATTGAGGGGAGGAATGGATGGGGCCATGTATCGCAGATCTTGGTCAGACAACCTCCTTCTCTAAGTAAGAGCATTGAAGATGGGTCGGGCTGGGTCTTCACGACCGAAACACACAGCCAGGGCAATAAGGAGTGCTCCGTAGAAGCATCCAAGGTCCTTGGATGTGTCCTAGACAGTCTACGACGGAAACCCAATTAGAAAATCTTTGGAGGGAGCTGAAAGGTCTGTAGTGCCACCGCGGACAGCCACGGGGGGGAAACCTGAAGGATGGGAGAAGGTCTGTCTGGACGGAGTGGGCCAAAATCATGCTGCAGTGTGTTTGCAACATGGTCAAGACCTACAGGAAAAGAGTCTCTGTATAGTTGGCAAACAAAGGTGATGTACAAAATATTAAGTTATGCTTTTATGAGTTCAAATAGTTAGGTAATGCAATAAAATGCAAATTAATTACTTAAAAATCTACAATATGATTTCGATTTTTGTTTTAGATTCCGTCTCTTCACAGTTGAAGTGTACCTATGATTAAAAATTACGACCTCTCATGCTTTGTAAGTAGAAACCGACACAAGTCGCAGTGTATCAAATTCTTGTTCTCCCCACTGTATATCCTGTATATATACACAAAGACCCTCAAACATGTTTGGTATGACTACCTTGTGGGGAGCAAAATGTATTTCCATTCTATATTTCCCTAACCTCTAACCATAAACCTAACAAAAAAAAACCTAACCTAACTCCTAAACCCTAAACCTAACACTAAGCCTAAACTAACCTCTAACCCTAACTAAACTCTAACCTAAACCTAACAACTAACCCCTAAACTTAACCTCTACTAAACGAACAACTAAGGCTAACTAACTCTAACCCTAAACCTAACCTCTACCCTAAACCTAACCTCTACCCTAAAACCTAACCTCTAACCCGAAACCTAACCTATAACCCTAAACCAAACACTAGCCTAAACCTAACTATAACCATAAACTCTACACCCCTAAACCTAACAACTAAGCCTAAACCTAACCTCTAAACCATAAACATAAACCTTAACCCTAAACCTAACAGCTAACCCTAACCTAACCTATAACCCTAACCAAAAACTACGCCTAAAACCTAAACCTCTACCCTAAAACCTACCTCTAACCCTAAACCTAACAACTAAGCTAAACTAACCTCTAACCCTAACCTAACCCTCTAACCCTAAACCTAACCTCTAACCCTTCAACCTAACCTCTAAACTCCTAAACCTAACCTCTTAACCCTAAACTAAAAACTAAGGCTAAACCTAACCTCTAACCTAAAACCTAACTCTAACCATCAACCTAACTCTAACCATAAACCTAACCTCACCTAAACCTAACCTCTAACACGAAACCTACCTGAACCCAAAACTAACCTCTAACCCTAAAACTAACCTCTAACCTAAACCTAACCTCTAACCCCTAAACCGAACCTCCTAACCCGTAAACCACCTCTAACCCTAACATAACAAACTAGGCCAAACCTAACCTATAACCCTAAAACCTACCTCTAACCTAAACCTAACCTCTAACCCTTAAACCGAACCTCTACCCGAAACTAACCTATAACCTAAACCTAACAACTAAGCATAAACCTTAAACCTCTAACCCTAAACCTAACAAACTAACCCTAAAACTAACCTCTAACCCTAAACTAACAACTAACCCTAAACCTAACCTCTAAACCCTAACCGAACAAATAAGCCTAAGCCTAAACATAACCTCTAACCCTAAAACCTAACCTCTAAGCCTAAACAGAACAAACTAAGCCTAAGCCTAAACCTAACCTCTAACCTAAAACCTAACCTCTAAGACTAAACCTAACTCTTAAACCCTAAAACCTACCTCTAACCCTAAACCGAACCTCTGAACCCTAAACGAACCTCCCTAATCCTAGACAACCTCTACCCTAAACCTACAACGAAGCGAACCGAACAACGAACCAGAACCGAACCGCGAACCCGAAACGACAAACAACGAAGCCGAAACCGAACCGCGAACCCGGAAGAACAACGAGCCGGAAAGAGCCGGGGGCCGCAGGGAACGTGCCGGGGGGGACGGGCCGGGGGGGAGGGCACAGGCCCCCGAAGAGAGTGAAGACACGAGCACACACCCACACCACAACCCTACACAAACACACACACACACACACACCCACACACACACAACACACACCACCACACACAACACACGACACCACACAACACCACAACACAACAACAACTACACACACAACACACACAACACACTACACACAACACCACAACAACACAAACACACAGCACACACACACCCGCCCACCCGAACACCCGCACCCCCCACCCACACACCCACACACCCACCCACCCGTGCTGTAACCCTGTAATGAGCGATGCAGGAGTCCTCCCCACCTGTAAGACAGAGAGCCAGGGGGGGCGAGAATGGAGCCTACACGGTACCTGTAGAAGGGAAGATGAAGAGGACTAGCTCTAACCCCGGCGGCAGATGGATCTACTATCAAGCATCTCAGAGTAGAGTCTTGATCTAGGATCAGGACCCCCCTGTCCATAGAAATCAGAGTAGGTGATCTAGGATCAGGACCCCCACTGTCAATAGAATAGAGTAGGCTGATCTAGGATCAGGCCCCACTGTCCATAGAATCAGAGTAGGAGTGCTGATCTAGGATCAGGACCCCCACCTGTCCATAGAATCAGAGTAGGAGTCTTGATCTAGGATCAGGACCCCACATGTCCATATAATCATGTCGCGTAGCTGATCTAGATCGGACCCCCCCACCTGTCCCATGAGAATCAGAGTAGGCTGATCTAGGACAGGACCCACCTGTCCTAGAATAAGAGTAGGAGTGCTGTCTAGGATCAGGACCCCACCTGTCCATACGAATCAGATCGGCTGATCTAGGATCAGGACCCCCACCTTCCATAGAATTCAGAGTAGGCTGATCTAGGATCAGGTACCCCCACCTGGTCCATCAGAATCTAGAGTCGGCTGATCTAGGGATCAGGACCCCAACATGTCATAGAATCAGAGTAGGGAGTGTGATCTAGGATCAGGACCCACCTGTCCATAGAATCAGAGTAGGAGTGCTGATCCAGGATCAGGACCCCCACCTGTCCATGAATCAGAGTAGTAGTGTGATCCAGGACAGGACCCACCTGTCCATAGAATCAGAGTAGGAGTGCTGATCTAGGATCAGGACCCACCTGTCCATAGAATAAGAGTAGTATTCGGATCTAGGATCAGGACCCCCACCTGTCCATAGAATCAGAGTTAGTAGTGCTGATCTAGGATCAGGACCCCCACCTGTCCATAGAATCAGAGTAGTAGTGCTGGATCTAGGATCAGGACCCACCTGTTCCATAGAATCAGAGTAGGCTGATCTAGATCAGGACCCCACCTGTCCATAAGGAATCAGAGTGGCTGATCTAGGATCAGGACCCCACCTGTCATAGAACAGAGTAGGCTGATCTAGGATCAGGCCCCCCACCTGTCCATAGAATCAGAGTAGGAGTCTTGATCTAGGTCAGGGACACCCCCACCTGTCATAGAATCAGAGTAGGAGTCTGATCTAGGATCAGGACCCACTGTCCATAGAATCAGAGTAGGCTGATCTCGGATCAGGACCCCCACATGTCCATAGAATCAGAGTAGGCTGATCTAGGATCAGGACCCCACCTGTCCATAGAATCAGAGTAGCTGATCTAGATCAGGCCCCCACCTTGTCCATAGAATCGAGTGGAGTGCTGATCTAGGATTAAGGGACCCCACCTGTCCATAGAATACAGAGTAGGAGTTCTGATCTAGGATCAGGAAACCTCCACCTGTCCTAGAATCAGAGTAGGCTGATCTAGGATCGGACCCACCTGTCCATAGCAATCAGAGTAGGAGTCTTGATCTAGCGATCAGGACCCCACTGTCCATAGAATCAGAGTAGGCTGATCTAGGATCAGGACCCATGTCCATAGAATCAGAGTGGTGATCTAGGATCCGGACCCCACCTGTCATAGAATCAGAGTAGTAGTGCTGGATCTAGGATAGGACCCCACATGGTCCATAGAATCAGAGTAGGCTGATCTAGGATCAGGACCCCACTGTCCATAGAATCGGAGTAGGAGTCTTGATCTAGGCTCCAGGAAAACCCACCTGGTTCAATAGAATCAGAGTAGTAGTGCTGATCTAGGATCAGGACACACCTGTCCTTGAATCAGAGTAGTAGTGATGATCTAGGATTCAGGACCCCCACCTGTCCATAGATCAGAGTGGAGTTTGATCTAGGATCAGGAACCCCACCGTCCATAGAATCAGGAGTAGGAGTCTTGATCTAGGATCAGGACCCCCACCTGTCATAGAATCAGAGTAGGAGTCTTGATCTAGGATCAGGACCCCCACCTGTCATAGAATCAGAGTAGGTGATTAGGATCAGACCCCCCCCTGTCCATAGAATCAGAGTAGGGCTCTGATCACAGCCTAGTGCTGATCTAGGATCAGGACCCACCGTGTCCATAGGAATCACAGAGTAGGCTGATTTTTTTTTCAAGGGATCCGGACCCCCACATGTCCATAGAATCGAGTAGGCTGATCAGGTTCAGACCCCACCTGTCCATAGAATCAGAGTAGGCTGATCTAGGATCAGGACCCCACCTGTCATAGAATCAGAGTAGGTGATATAGGATCAGGACCCCACCTGTCCATAGAATCAGAGTAGGAGTGCGATACCAGGATGGGTCTAAGAGGATGGGTCAAACAACTGGCTTTTATACTGCAGCAGACTAGCTCACTGAAGGGTCGCAACTACACCTCAGTGTATAAACTCTAAGAGTGCCCTTTAGTCCTAGTGTATTACTATAAGTGGCCCCTATCCTAGTTACTTACTCTAAAGTGCCATATATCAAGGGACTTAATGAAAAGAGTCCTCATCACTTCACTAGATGAGAGGCCGAGAAACGATAGATTTTAATTGGGGAGGCTCGGAGAAGTTGAAAAGAGAGGAGATTCTCCTCCTATCTCTGGTCCGTCCCGTGGCTGAGGAGGGGATCCAGAGGAGGGCAGGAAGGAATAGAACATGGATAACTCACACACTCCAACACTACCGACATTTCAGGAAGGGGTGGAGCATGGGGACTGAAGGGACTAGCAGATCAGGCTCGAGCAATGGTTAAACTTAGGACCTACTACTGACATAACCTACATGTTGACCTGACAGAGAACCCTACATGTCACAGGACGGACACCTGATAGAGAAACCATAACATGTCAAGACCTCCACCTGATAGAGAACCCTTACAGGTCACAGGACCGAACCACCTGATAGAGAACCCTCCCAAGTACAAGGACCTGACCTGATAGGGAACCCTCGTCACAGGAACTAGACCTGATGAGAGAACCCTTACATGTCACAGGAACCAGGGACCTGATAGAGAACCCCCCCCCCCCCCACACCCCCCCCCACAAACAAAATGTCACGATGTCCTCACTGTAGAGAACCATACATTGTCACAGGAACTCACTGATAGAGAAACCCTAAAAGGTCACAGGACCTAGACTGATAGAGAACCTACATGTCACGGATCTCCACCTGATAGAGAAACCCTACATGTCACGGACTCAAACTGATAGAGAACCATACATGTCACAGGACTATCGGGACACTGATAGAAAAACCCACAGTCAGCAAGGACCCCCTGCCCTAGACCTGATAGAGAACGTAAATGTCACAGGACCTAGACCTGATAGAGAAACCCAATGTCACAGGGACCTAAACCTGATAGAGAACCCTACATGTCACAGGACCTACACTGATAGAGAAACCCTACATGTCACAGGACCCCATGGTAGAGAAACCCTACATGTCAACAGGGACCGAAACCTGATAGAGAACCCGACATGTCACAGGACTCACCTGATAATAAATTTGAGAACCTAAAGGTCACAGGACCGACACATGATAGAGAACCCTACAAGTCACAGGACCTAGACCTGATAGGGACCATACATGTCACCAGGACTAGCCTGATAGAGGCCCTCATGTCACAGGACCTAGACCTGATAGAGAACCCTAAATGTCACAGGACCTACACCTGATAGGAACCTACATGTCACAGGGACCTCCACCTGATAGAGAACCTACAGGTCACAGGACTAGGACCTGTAGAGAAACCCTAGTGTCACAGGATCTCCACTGATAGAGAACCACTAATGTTCACAGGACCTAACTGATAGAGAACCTACATGTCACAGGCCCGACCCTGATAGAAAACCATAAATGTCACAGGACTAGACCTTGATAAGAGAAAACCCTACAGGTCACAGGACTTCACCTGATAGAGGAACCCTACATGTCACAGACTAGGACCTGATAGAGAACCCTACAAGGTCACACGGACAATCCACCTGATAGAGAACCCTACATGTTAAGGACCTAGGGACCTGGAGAGAGAACTACATGTCACAGGACTAGAATGATAGGAACCCTACATGTCACAGGACGACACCTGATAGAGAACCCTACATGCACAGGACCTTTACACCTGATAGAGAACCCTAATGTCACAGGACCTCACTGATAGAGAACCTACAGTCACAGGACCTCCACCTGATAGAGGAACACTACATTGCACAGGATCTCACATGATAGAGAACCCTACCTGTCACAGGATCTCCACCTGATAGAGACCCCTACATGTACACAGGACTTAGACCTGTAGGAGAACCCTACATGGCAACCGGACCGACACCGAGAGAGAACCCTACAGGTCAAGGACCGACACCGGATTAGAGGAACCTACATGTCACGGACTAGACATGATAGAGAACACTACATGTCCCGGACCTAGCCCTGATAGAGAACCCTACATGCACAGGACCTAGACTGATAGAGAAAAACCATACATGTCACAGGACCGACACTCATAAGAACCCTACCATGTCACAGGACATACACCTGATAGAGAACCCTACAGTCACAGGAACCTAACTGATAGAGAACCCTACGTGTCACAGGACCTAGACCTGATAGGAACCCTACATGTCACAGGACCGACACCTGATAGAGAACCCCTACATGGAACAGGACCTAGACTGATAGAGAACCCTACATGTCACAGGGACCGACACCTGATAGAGAACCCTAATGTCACAGGACTAGGACCTGTTAAGACCCTACATGTCCACAGGACTCGCACCTGATAGAGAACCCATACATGTCACAGGACCGACACCTTGATAGAAACCCCCACCCCCCACCCCCCCCCCCCCCCCCCCCCCCCCACCACCCCCCCCCCCTACAGTCACAGGAACGAACCTGATAGAGAACCCTAATGTACAGGCCTGACCCTGATGAGAACACTACTGTCACAGGACCTAGACCTGATAGAGAAACCCCCTACATGTCACAGGACCTAGGACTGATAGAGACCCTACATGTCCAGGACTAGACCTGATAGAGAACCCTACCTGTCACAGGACCTAGACTGATTAAGAGAAACCCCCTACATGTCACAGGACCTAGACCGGATAGAGACCTAAATGTCACAGGACCTAGACCTGATAGAGAACCCTACAATGTCACAGGACCGACACCTGATAGAGAACCCTACATGTCACAGGCCCTACACATTGATAGAGAACCCTACATGTCACAGGACCGTAAACCTGATAGAGAAACCCTACATGTCACAGGACCTACACCTGGATAGAGAACCCACAGTTCCACAGGACTCCACCTTGATAGAGAACCCTACAGTCACAGGACATAGACCTAATAGGGACCCCATGTCACGGACCTACACCTGATAGAGAAACCCTACTGTCACAGGGACCGTCTCGCCTAGACATGATAGAGAACCCTTACATGTCACAGGACCTCCACCTGATAGAGAACCCTACATGTCACAGGACCTAGAACCTGATAGAGAACCCTACCATGTCACAGAACTACACTGATAGAGAAACCCTTACATGTCACAAGGACCTAGACCTGATAGAGAACCCCACATTGTACAGGACCCAGACCTGATAGAGAAAACCCTACATGTCACAGGACTTACACCTGATAGAGAACCCTACAGTCACAGGACTTACCACCTGATAGAGAACCCTACATGGTCACAGGACCTACACATGATAGAGAAACCCTATAATGTCACAGGACTAGACCTGATAGAGAACCCTACATGTCACAGACCTTCCACCTGATAGAGAACCTACAGGTCACAGGACCCTACACATAGATAGAGAAACCTACCATGTCAAAGGACTAGACCTGATAGAGAACCTACATGTAACAGGACCGACACCCTGATAGAGAACCCTCTCAGTCACAGGACCTACACCTGATAGAGAACCCTTACAGTCAAAGGGATCTCCACCTGATAGAGAACCTACTGCACAGGACGAGACCTGATAGAGAACCCTACATGTCAAGGACCCAGAAACTGATAGAGAACCAACAGGTCACAAGGACCTCGAACTGATAGGAACCCTAATGGTCACAGGACCTAGGACCTGATAGAGAACCCTACATGTCACAGGACCGACACCTGATAGAGAAACCCACAGGTAACAGGACTCCCTGATAGGAACCACTACATGTCACAGGGACCTGACCTGATAGAGAACCCTACATGTCACAGGACGACACTAGATAGAGAACCCTACATGTAACAGGACCTCACCTGCTAGAGAAACCTACATGTCACAGGACTACACCTGATAGAGAACCCTACATGTCACAGGACTAGACCTACAGAGTGAAACCTACATGTCACAGAACTACCCCTGAGAGGAACCCTCACATGTCACAGGACCTTACAAACTGATAGAGAATCCTACATGTCACAGGATCCAACTGATAGAGAACCCGACAGTCAAGGACCTAGACCTGACAGAGAACCCTACATGTCACAGACCGTTAGATCTGATAGAGAACCCTACATGTCACAGGACCTAGACGTGATAGAGAACCCTACAGTGTCAAGGACCTAGACCTGATAGAGAACCCTACATTGTCACTGGAACCGACCATCCTGATAGAGAACCCTACATGTACAGGACACACACCTGATAGAGGAACCCTACATGTCAACAGGACTAGACATGATAGAAGAACCATTACATGTCACAGGACCTAGACTGATTGAGAAAATCCATACATGTCACAGGACCTAGACCTGATAGAGAACCCTACATGTCACAGGACCTAGACCTGATATAGAACCCTACATGTCAACAGGACCGACACCTGATAGAGAACCCTAATGGTCACAGGACTAGACCTGATAGAGAACCCTACATGTCACCGGTCCCCACCTGATAGAGAACCCCTACAGTCATGCAGGACCTCCACCTGATAGAAGAAAATACATGTCACGGACCTCCACCTGGATAGGAACCCTACAGGTCAAGGAACTACACCTGATAGAAGAACTCCCTACATGTCACAGGACCGTCCACCTGATAGAGAACCCTACAGTCACAGACATCCACCGATAGAGAACCCTACATGTCACAGGACCTACACCTATAGAGAAACCTACATGTCACAGGACCTCCACTGATAGCGAACCCTACAGGTTCCAGGACCTACACCTGATAGGAACCCTAATGTAACAGGACTAGGACTGATAGAGGAACTAACATGGTCACAGGACCTACACCTGTAGAGGAACACTAATGTCACAGGGCCTAACCTGATAGATGAACCCTCACATGTCAAGGACCTACACCTGATAGCGAACCCTAAGGCACAGGACCGACACCTGATAGAGGAAACCCTACATGTCACAGGACCTAGACCTGATTAGAGAACCCTAAAGGTCACAGGACCGACACCTGATAGAGAACCCTAATGTCCAAAGGACTGACACATGATAGAGACCATTACATGTCACAGGACCTAGACTGATAGGAACCCTAATGTCACAGGACCTAGCCCTGATAGAGAACCTACATTGTCACAGGACCTACCACCTGAATAGAGAACCTACATGTAACAGGACCTCGACCTGATAGAGAACCCTACAGGTCACAGGCCTACACCTGAGAGAGAACCCTAAATGTCACCGGACCTCCACCTGATAGAACCTCCATGTCACAGGACCTAGACCTGATAGAGGAACCCCTCATGTCACAGGACCACACGATAGAGAACCCTACATGTCACAGGGACCTCCCACTGAAGAGGAACCCTACACTGTCACCAGGACCCTCCACCTGATAGAGAAACCCTCACAGGTCACGGGACCTCCACCGGATAGAGACCCACAGGTCACAGGAACCTAGACTGTGATAGATGGAAACCGTACATGTCACAGGACTCCACCTGCATCAGAGAACACTACTATGTCACGGACCTACACCCCCCGGCCATAGGCCCCACCTACCATGCACACCCACGCGCACTGACACACTGCACCAGAAGAACCTCCACATTGTCACAGACTCACGCGATGATAGCGAATCATAATGTCACAGGACTACACTGATAGGGAACCCTACCAGTCCGGACCTACCACCTGATAGGAACCTACATGGTCACAGGACCTCCACCTGATAGAGAAACCCTACTGTCACAGGCTAGACCGATAGCGAACCGTACATGTCACAGGACCTCCACGATAGAGAAACCATACATGTCACAGGGACCTTTTTCCCACCTGATAGAGACCCTAATGTCACAGGAACCTACACTGATAGAGAACCCTACATGCACAGGACATAGACCTAGATAAGGAACCCTACAGTACAGGACCACACTGATAGAGAACCCTACATGTCAAATCAGGGATAGAGCATTGAGACTGAAAGGAGGCAGGCACACAAAAACTAGCAGATGGGGATGGTTAGGATAGACAGGAACAGGGAGAGGTGTCACCCGAGACTGTCCTATACTGGAATGACTCTCCATGTCTCGCTGGTGATGTTGGAATGGACACTGAATTGGTCAGGTTAGGGTCAGGGGTTAGGGTTTGGTCAGGGTTAGGGGTCAGGGGTTAGGGTTAGGGTTAGGTATAGTCAGGGTTGAGGGTCAGGGGTTAGGGTTAGGGTCAGGTTAGGGCAGGTTAGGGTTAGGGTCAGGGGTTAGGGTTAGGTCAGGGGTTAGGGTTAGGGTCAGGGTTGGTCAGGGGTTAGGGTTAGGGTCAGGTAGGTTAGGGTCAGGGGTAGGGGTCAGGGGTCAGGGTTAGTGTAGGGTTAGGGTTAGGGTCCGGGTCAGGGTCAGATAAGGAGGATAAGTACTGAAAAACTATCCAGATCCGCGCTGGTTGATGTTGAGACATAGGGACACTGCTTGTCAGGGTTAGGGTCAGGGTAGGGGTCAGGGTAGGGGTCAGGGTCAGACTAAGAGTTATATGTAATGACTCATCCATATCTGCTGGGTGATTGTGCGAGCCTAGACACTGACTTGGTCAGGGTAGGGTCAGGGTTAGGGTTGGGTCAGGGGGGGTAGGGTCAGCGTTAGGGTCAGGTTAGGTGTCAGGGGTCAGGGTCAGACTAAGAGGTATACGTCCTGGACTATCCATATCTCGCTGGTTGAGTTGAGCATGGACATGACTTGGTCAGTGTTAGGGTCAGGGTCAGGGTTAGGGTAGGGTTAGGGTCAGGCGTCCAGGGTAGACTAAGAGGTATAATGTACTGAATATCAATAATCTTCGCTGGGTGATGTTGAGCATGGACACTGACTTGGTGGGTTAGGGTCAGGGTAGGGTTAGGGGTCAGGTTAGGGTCAGGGGTCAGGGTCAGACAAGAGGTAAATGTTACGATATCCATATCTCGCTGGTTGATGTTGAGCATGGACACTGACTGTCAGGGTTAGGGTCAGGGTTAGGGTCATGGTCAGGGTTAGTAGTCAGGGGTCAGGGTCAGGGTTAGGGTTAGGGTCAGGGTTGGGTTCAGGGTCAGACTAAGAGGTATAATGTATGACATCCATGTCTCGCTGGTTGAGTTGAGCAGGACAACTGACTTGGTCAGAGGTTAGGGTTAGGGTTGGGTTAGGGTCAGGGTTAGGGTCAGGGTAGGTCAGGGGTCAGGGTCAGACTAAGAGGTAAATGTACTGAATATCAATCTCGCTGGGTGATGTTGAGCATGGTACACTGACTTGTCCAGGGTAGGTTGGTTTAGGGTTAGGGGTCAGGGTTAGGGGTCAGGGTCGGGTTAGGGTCAGGGTTAGGGTCAGGGTTTTTTTTTAGGGTCAGGGGTTCAGGGTCAGATAAGAGGTATAATGTACTGGACTATCCATATCTCGCTGGTTGATGTTGAGCAGGGGACAGCTTGACTTGGTCAGGTGGTAGGGTCATGGGAGGACAGCATGTGTCTCAACGGGACACGATACCTCCTGGGACTTCTGAAGTAGAAAACCACAAAAACAACTCAACATCCTCATCTTCAAAACAACCAAGCACAATTATTAATTAAAAAATACACGATTTGGAATATTAGATTGAGACTGTATGCATATGACTACCCGTCCATGCCTCCGGGCGCAAGCCCCCAGTTCAGACCTCCTCTGGTCAGAGATACTAGGGAACCCCCCTATCTCCTGCGCCCTGGTGACAGAACACCCACGGGCAGACGGGCCCTTTCCCTCATGCCTTACTTCACTCAAGCCTCCAGGCTGCAGTGGAGGACAGAGAAGAAGAAACAATCGTGCATGAGGCGAAAATAGAGAACGCTGTTAGTATGCAAAGTTTCCAAACATGAGTATTGCTTTTAAATGCAAGGATGTATTACTCATCTCGGCTTTTCATCTAGGAGAATTCACAGCACATTTTTGTTGAATTTTACAGCCACAATGAATGCAGCATTGGAAGAGGGAGGCTGTAGTCTGAGAGCTAGATCTCGCAGTTAAAAGACAAAACAACTTAGAAGATGGCGAAAGCGAAGCTTCTGCGTTCACATTCCAGTGTTTTTGTTCTCCTTAAATGATCACGACTATTTCATCGCAAACGTAACATCTTTTTATAATTTTAATTATAATAATTTAATTAGTCATTAGCAACGCTCTATCCAGAGCGACTTACAGGAGCAATTAGGGGTTAAGTGCTTGCTCAAGGGCACATCGACAAGATTTGTCACCTAGTCGGCTCGGGGATTAGAAACACGGACTTCGGTTACTGGCACAACGCTCTTTAACCACTACGATACCTTTCCGCCCTATATCTTTGAAAAAGATCGGCAGGCTGCTGCCTGCCGTGCCTTTAGCTAACTCACAGTTGAAGTCGGAGGTTTACATACACCTTCGCACATACATTTAAACTCAGTTTTTCACAATTCCTGACATTTACTTCCTAGTAAAAAATTCCATGTCTTAGGTCAGTTAGGATCCCCCACCCCACTTTATTTTAAGAAGTGAAATGCAGAATAATAGTAGAGAGAATGATTTATTTCAGCTTTTATTTCTTTCATCAACATTCCCGTGGGGCAGAAGTTTACATACCACTCAAATAGTATTGGTGCATTGACTTTAAATTGTTTAACTTGGGTCAAACGTTTCGGGTTGCCTTCACAAAGATTCCCCACAATAAGTTGGGGAATTTGCCCCATTCTACTGACAGAGCTGTTGGTAAAGAGTAGGATTGTAGCGCTCCGTGCTCGCACAAGCTTTTTAGTTCTGACCCAAACTTTTCTATAGGATGTGGTAAGGGCTTGTGATGGCCCACTCCAATACCTTGATTTTGTTGTTCCTTTGCATACTTTGGGAAGTATGCTTGGGATCATTGTTCCATGTGGAAAGACCATGTGCGACCAAGCTTTTAACTTCCGGATGATGTCTTGAGATGTTGCTTCAATATATCCACATAATTTTCCTCCTCATGTTATCTATTTGTGAAGTGCACCAGTCCCTCCTGCAGCAACTAGCACCCCCACAGAATGATGCTGCCACCCCCGTGCGTCACGGTTGGGATGGTGTTCCTTCGGCTTGCAAGGGCTCCCCTTTTTCCTCCAAACAATAATGATGGTCATTAGGCCAACAGTTCTATTTTTGTTTCATTCAGACAAAGAGGGACATTCATCCAAAAAGTACAATCTTTGTCCCCATGTGCAGTTGCAAACCTGTTTGGCTTTTTTTATGGCGGTTTTGGAGCAGTGGATTCTTCCTTGTAGCGGCCTTTCAGGTTATGTCGATATAGGACTCATTTGACTGTGGAGATAGATACTTTGACCTGTTTCCTCCAGCATCTTCACAAGGTCTTTGCTGTTGTTCTGGGATTGATTTGCACTTTTCGCACCAAAGTAAGTTATCGTCTAGGAGACAGAACGCATCTCCTTCCTGAGCGGTATGACAGCTGCGTGGTTCCATGGTGTCTATAATTGTACGATTGTTGTTACCAGTATGACGGTGGGCCTTCAGGCGTTGGGAATTGACCCAAGGATAAACCAGACTTGGGAGGTTACAATTGTTTTTTTGAGGGTCTGGTTGTTTGCTGATTTCTTTTGATTTTCCCATGATGTAAGCAAAGAGGCACCTGAGTGTGAAGGTAGGCCTTGAAATAGTCCACAGGTACACCTCCAATATGGACTCAAATTATGTCAATAGCCTATCAGAAGCTTCTAAAGGCATGACGCACCATTTTATGGAATTTTCCAGCTGTTGAAAGTACAGTCACTTAGGGTATGTAAAATTCTGACCACTGGAATTGTGCTACAGTGAATTATAAGTGAAATAGTTTTTGGAGAAAAAAAAAAGTTTTTGGAAAATTACTTGTGCATGCACAAAGTAGATGTCCTAACCGAATTGCCCCAAAAACTATAGTTGTTAACAAGACATTTTTTGGAGTGGTTAGTTGAAAAAACGGTTTTACTGACTCCCAACCTAAGTGTAAGTAAAACTTCCGGACTTCAACTGTAGGCTTTAGTAGGACTAGAATATATAACGTTGGGAACAGTAACGTTAGCTACAGGGTACTCCGTGTGAGCCGACAACTTCATATTTAATCATTAGCCTAGCTATGTGTAAATACCGGGCTTGTATTCAACACTGTTTTCAGGGTCTGATGACTATCACCAGGTATACTTCACGGCGAACCGGCAGGAGAAATGGCAGCAAACAACAGGTTTTGAGGAAGTGGTTTTTTCCAGCTGCACTATGCACTGTCCACTAGCGATAGATTACGTTAGAAAAAGGCATTCAACTACATTTCCTATTGGTCCAACAGCTGGGTCCCACTTATCTTGTCGTCTAGTTTCCTGATTTGTCACGTCGTTATCTGTGTTACACCTTGAGTGGATTGTCATGTCATCACTAACGATACAACCTCTTCTCAAGGCTAGCGTCCAGACAGCCAAAGGTCTCAAACTGAGCTCAGTAAAACAAAATAAACAAACAAGATTTTACTTGTAATGTTTCTGGGACGATGTTGGATTGTTGTACGATTTTTTGGGGGGGATCCTCTGTGACTGTGATAGTGCACAGGTTGGAGTGATTTTATTTAGTCTAGGGCAGCTGATGGTTTTTGAGTGTTTAGAAGAAATGGGGTATATGACAGATTTATGTGTAGTAGAGGCACGAGTTCAGATGTAAGGTGATGGGGATGAGTCGGTAGAGCTTGTAATGTATGGGAGCTGTGATAAGCAGATTTAGCAGATTGTAAGGTAGGGAGAGTGCTAGCAGATGTAATGCTATGGGAGAGTGATAGCAGATGTTGGGGGAGTAAATGACTACAAAAAATGTATAGACCCCATGTGAGACATATACGATATATATTACAGGGACTGGATAGTACAGAAACCTTGACCACCATTGTTGAAAATATACAGAACTGACCACCATTTGAGCGTATAGTACAGCATGACCACCATGTTGAGATATTACAGAAACTGACCACCATGTTGAGATAGTACAGAACTGAACACCATGTTGAGATATTTACAGGGGGCTGAGATAGTTCCAGAACTGACCACCATGTTGACGATAGTACCCAGAAACTGACCACATGTTGAGATATAGTACAGAACTGAACCACCATGTTGAGATAGTAGAGAGAGAAACTCCCCAGAGTAGAGTAGAGAAACCCCCCAGAGTAGAGTAGAGAAACCCCCCAGAGTAGAGTAGAGTAGAGAAACCCCCCAGAGTAGAGTAGAGAAACCCCCCCCAGAGTAGAGCAGAGAAACCCCCCAGAGTAGAGTAGAGAAACCCCCCAGAGTAGAGTAGAGAAACCCCCCAGAGTAGAGCAGAGAAACCCCCCAGAGTAGAGTAGAGTAGAGAAACCCCCCAGAGTAGAGTAGAGAAACCCCCCAGAGTAGAGTAGAGAAACCCCCCAGAGTAGAGCAGAGCAGAGAAACCCCCCATAGTAGAGTATAGTAGAGAAACCCCCCAGAGTAGAGAAACCCCCCAGAGTAGAGCAGAGCAGAGCAGAGAAACCCCCAGAGTAGAGTATAGTAGAGAAACCCCCCAGAGTAGAGTAGAGAAACACCCCAGAGTAGAGTAGAGAAACCCCCCAGAGTAGAGTAGAGTAGAGAAACCCCCCAGAGTAGAGTAGAGAAACACCCCAGAGTAGAGTATAGTAGAGAAACCCCCCAGAGTAGATTAGAGAAACCCCCCAGAGTAGAGTAGAGAAACCCCCCAGAGTAGAGTAGAGAAACCCCCCAGAGTAGATTAGAGAAACCCCCCCAGAGTAGAGTAGAGAAACCCCCCAGAGTAGAGTAGAGAAACCCCCCAGAGTAGAGCAGAGCAGGGAAAAAAGTATTTAGTCAGCCACCAATTGTGCAAGTTCTCCCACTTAAAAAGATGAGAGAGGCCTGTAATTTTCATCATAGGTACACGTCAACTATGACAGACAAAATGAGGGAAAAAAATCCAGAAAATCACATTGTAGGATTTTTAATGAATTTATTTGCAAATTATGGTGGAAAATAAGTATTTGGTCAATAACAAAAGCTTCTCAATACTTGTTTATATACCCTTTGTTGGCAATGAACACAGGTCAAACGTTTTCTGTAAGTCTTCACAAGGTTTTCACACACTGTTGCTGGTATTTTGGCCCATTCCCTCCCAGCAGATCTCCTCTAGAGCAGTGATGTTTTGGGGCTGTCGCTGTGGCAATACGGACTTTCAACTCCCTCCAAAGATTTTCTATGGGGTTGAGATCTGGAGACCTGGTTTAGGCCACTCCAGGACCTTGAAATGCTTCTTACGAAGCCACTCCTTTCGTTGCCCGGGCGGTGTGTTTGGGATCATTGTCCATGCTGAAAGAACCCAGCCACGTTTCATCTTCAATGCCCTTGCTGATGGAAGGAGGTTTTCACTCAAAATCTCACGATACATGGCCCCATTCATTCTTCCTTTACACGGATCAGTCGTCCTGGTCCCTTTGTAGAAAAAACAGCCCCAAAGCGGATGTTTCCCACCCCCCATGCTTCACAGTAGGTATGGTGTTCTTTGGATGCAACTCAGCATTCTTTGTCCTCCAAACACGACGAGTTTAGTTTTTACCAAAAAGTTATATTTTGGTTTCATCTGACCATATGACATTCTCCCAATCCTCTTCTGGATCATCCAAATGCACTTCAGACGGGCCTGGACATGTACTGGCTTAAGCAGGGGGACACGTCTGGCACTGCAGGATTTTTGAGTCCCTGGCGGCGTAGTGGTGTTACTGATGGTAGGCTTTGTTACTTTGTTCCCAGCTCTCTGCAGGTCATTCACTAGGTCCCCCCGTGGGGTTTCTGGGATTTTTGCTCACCGTTCTTGTGATCATTTTGACCCCACGGGGTGAGATCTTGCGTGGAGCCCCCAGATCGTGGGAGATTATCAGTGGTCTTGTGTGTCTTCCATTTCCTAATAATTGCTCCCACAGTTGATTTCTTCAAACCAAGCTGCTTACCTATTGCAGATTCAGTCTTCCAGCCTGGGGCAGGTCTACAATTTTGTTTCTGGTGTCCTTTGACAGCTCTTTGGTCTTGGCCATAGTTGGAGTTTTGGAGTGTGACTGTTTGAGGTTGTGGACAGGTGTCTTTTATACTGATAACAAGTTCAAACAGGTGCCATTAATACAGGTAACGAGTTGGAGTGACGAGGAGCCTCTTAAAGAAGAAGTTACAGGTCTGTGAGAGCCAGAAATCTTGCTTTGTTTGTAGGTGACCAAATACTTATTTTCCACCATAATTTGCAAATAAATTCATTAAAAATCCTACAATGTGATTTTCTGGAGAACAAAAATCTCAATTTGTCTGTCATAGTTGACGTGTACCTATGATGAAAATTACAGGCCTCTCTCATCTTTTAAGTTGGGAGAACTTGCACAATTGGGTGGCTGACTAATACTTTTTTCCCCCACTGTATATGAAAAAAAGTATTGCCTTGCTGAAAACAACTGTCCCCTCCCTGTGCTGAAGACTCTCTCGGTGGTCACTGCCTGAGTCTCTGTGGAGAGTTGAGCTGCTGCTACTCACACTCTGACAGTCTGCAACCAGAACAACACAACAGGCAACAGGTTAGAGATGGGAACAGAACAACACAACAGGGCAACAGGTTAGAGATGGGGAACAGAACAACACAACAGTGAACAGTTATAGATGGGAACAGAACAACACAACAGGGCAACAGGTTAGAGATGGGAACAGAAACCAACACAACAGGAGGGCAAACAGGTTTAGAGATGGGATCAGAACAACACAACAGGGGCAACAGGTTAGAGATGGGAACAGAACACACAACAGGGGCAACAGGTTATAGATGGGAACAGACACACAACAGGGCAACAGGTTAGAGATGGGAACAGAACAACACAACCGGGACAACAGGTTATAGATGGGAACAGAACAACACAACAGGACAACAGTTAGAGATGGGAACAGAACAACACAACAGGGCAACAGGTTAGAGATGGGAACAGAACAACACAACAGGGCAACAGGTTAGAGATGGGGAACAGAACAACACAACAGGCAACAGTTAGAGATGGGAACAGAACAACACAACAGGGCAACAGGTTAGAGATGGGAACATAACAACACAACAGGGCAACCGGTTAGAGATGGGAACAGAACAACCACAACAGGGCAACAGGTAGAGATGGGAACAATAACAACACACATGGCAACAGTTAGAGATGGGAACAAACAACACAACAGGGCAACAGTTTAGAGATGGGAACAGAACAACACAACAGGTGGCAACAGGTTAGAGTGGGAACAGAACAACACAACAGGGCACAGGTTTTAGAGATGGGACAGAACAACACAACAGGGCAACAGGTTAGAGTGGGAACAGAACAACACAACAGGGCAACAGTTAGAGATGGGGAACAGAACACACAACAGGGCACAGGTTAGGGATGGGAACATAACAACACAACAGGGCAACAGGTTCGAGATGGGAACAGAACAACACAACAGGGCACAGGTTAGAGATGGAACAGAACAACACAACAGACAACAGGTTAAGATGGGAACAGAACAACACAACAGGGCAACATGTTATAGATAGGGAACAGAACAACACAACAGGGGCAACAGGTTTAGAGATGGGAACAGAACAACACAACAGGGCAACAGGTTAGAGATGGAACAGAACACACCAACAGGGCAACAGGTTAGAGATGGGAACAGAACAACACAACAGGGCAACAGGTAGAGATGGGAACAAAACAACACAACAGGGCAACAGGTTAGAGATGGGAAACAGAACAACACAACAGGGCAACAGGTTAGAGATGGGAAACAGAACACACAACCAGGGCAACAGGTTAGAGATGGAACAGAACAACACAACAGGGCAACAGGTTAGAGATGGGAACAGAACAACACAACAGGGCAACAGGTTAGAGATGGGAACAGAACAACACAACAGGGCAACAGGTTAGAGATGGGAACAACACACAACAGGCAACAGGTTAGAGATGGGAACAGAACAACACAACAGGGCAACAGGTTAGAGATGGGAACAGAACAACACACAGGGCAACAGGTTAGAGATGGAACAAACAACACAACAGGGCAACAGGTTAGAGATGGAACAGAACAACACAACATGGGCAACAGGTTAGAGATGGGAACAGAACAACACAACAGGGCAACAGGTTAGAGATGGGAACAGAACAACACAACAGGCACAGTAGAGATGGGAACAACACACACAGGCAACTTAGAGATGGGAACAGAACAACACAACAGGGCAACAGGTTAGAGATGGGAACAGAACAACACAACAGGCAACAGGTTAGAGATGGGAACAGAACAACACACAGGCAACAGGTTAGAGATGGGAACAAACAACACAACAGGACAACAGGTTAGAGATGGGAACAAACAACACAACAGGCAACAGGTTAAGATGGGAACAGAACAACACAACAGGCAACAGGTTAGAGATGGGAACAGACACCAACAGGCAACAGGTTAGAGATGGGAAATAACAACACAACAGGGCAACAGTTAGAGATGGAACAGAACAACACAACAGGCAACAGGTTAGAGATGGGAACAGAACAACACAACAGGGCAACAGGTTAGAGATGGGAACAGAACACACAACAGGCAACAGGTTAGAGATGGGAACAGAACACACAGGGCAACAGGTTAGAGATGGGAAGAAACAACACAACAGGGCAACAGGTTAGAGATGGGAACAGAACAACACAACAGGGCAACAGGTTTAGAGATGGGAACAGAACACACACGGGCAACAGTTAGAGATGGGAACAGAACAACACAACAGGGCAACAGGTTAGAGATGGGAACAGACAACACAACAGGGCAACAGGTTAAGATGGTTGAAAGAGAACAACCACCAACAGGGCAACAGGTTAGGAATGGGAACAGAACACACACAGGCAACAGGTTAGAGATGCGATCAGAACAACACAACAGGGCAACAGGTTAGAGATGGGAACAGACAACCGTCATCAGAAGGTCATATTTATGCAGACAGGGGCATGTACAGACATCTTGTTATCCTTGAAAGAGGAACACCTGACACAGACGCAGAGCCACCAGCACAGTCATACTCTTTGCTGTATACTGTAAGAAAAGGACTGAGGTCTATCTAGAGGACTGAGGTCTATCTAGAGGACTGAGGTCTATCTAGAGGACTGAGGTCTATCTAGAGGACTGAGGTCTATCTAGAGGACTGAGGTATATCTAGAGGACTGAGGTCTATCTAGAGGACTGAGGTCTATCTAGAGGACTGAGGTCTATCTAGAGGACTGAGGTCTATCTAGAGGACTGAGGTCTATCTAGAGGACTGAGATCTATCTAGAGGACTGAGGTCTATCTAGAGGACTGAGGTCTATCTAGAGGACTGAGGTCTATCTAGAGGACTGAGGTCTATCTAGAGGACTGAGATCTATCTAGTTTGAGAAACAGACGCCTCACTGGTCCTCAACTGGCAGCTTCATTAAATAGTTCCCGCAAAACACCAGTCTCAACGTCAACAGCGAAGAGGCGACTCCGGGATGCTGACCTTCTGCAGAGTTGCAAAGAAAAAGCCACATCTCAGCCTGTCTTACCTGAACAGACCTTCAGCCTGTCTTCCTTGACCAGACCTTCAGCCTGTCTTACCTGAACAGACCTTCAGCCTGTCTTACCTGAACAGACCATCAGCCTGTCTTACCTGAACAGACCTTCAGCCTGTCTTACCTGAACAGACCTTCAGCCTGTCTTCCTTGACCAGACCTTCAGCCTGTCTTACCTGAACAGACCTTCAGCCTGTCTTACCTGAACAGACCTTCAGCCTGTCTTACCTGAACAGACCTTCAGTCTGTCTTACCTGACCAGACCTTCAGCCTGTCTTACCTGAACAGACCTTCAGCCTGTCTTCCCTGAACAGACCTTCAGTCTGTCTTACCTGAACAGACCTTCAGCCTGTCTTACCTGAACAGACCTTCAGCCTGTCTTCCCTGAACAGACCTTCAGCCTGTCTTACCTGTTTGGTTGTTGCTGTGTCTGTGGTCAGTGCTGGTGTGTGTCTGTGGTGTGGGAAGACAGCAGGGCTCAGATAGACAGCCTCCTCCTCTCTGTGGATCTGACAACAGAAAGAGGTCGACAGGCAGTAAAGACAGTGGTTTAGACTCAGACCCATTCATGTGACTACTGTCTCCTGTCTCCTCCTGTTCAATACAGGACTATTGTGATGATAAACACCACTATTACAGATACTTCAAAACAAAGACAACCAGTATACTGATACTACTAACTATGGTAGAAAGACACTACTTAGTTTGATATATCTTTACACACAAATCCCAGGCCTATTAACAAAATACATTCATATTTATTTATCTTTTGTAAAGGTAAGTGAGAGTGAAGCAGGAGAGAGAGGAGAGAGAGAGGGAGAGAGAGAGAAAGAGAGAGAGAGAGAGAGAGAGGGGGTGAGAGGAGAGGGTGTGAGAGAGAGCGAGGGGTGAGAGATAGAGAGCGAGGGGAGGGATGTAGAGCAGAAAGATATATCGCCTGCTCGCATCCTCGCTCGAGCCGCGCTCGATCGCGTGTTTCTCGCTCTCTCTCTCGCTCTCTCCTCTCTCTCTCTCTCTCTCTCTCTTCTTGTTCTCTGCTCTCGCTTTTTCTTCTCTCCTCTCGCTCTCTGTTTTTCTTCTTTCTCTTCTCCCCTCTCTCCTCCTCTCTCTCTCTCCTCTCTCTCGTCTCGCTCTCTCTCGCTCGCCGCTCTCTCGCTCTCTCTCGCTCTCTCTCTCGCTCTCTCTCTCGATCCTCTCTCCCTCTCCCCCAGCCTGCTTTCCCTGCAATCTCTCTTCGCGAGACGAGAAGATAGAACGAATTGGCGAGGCACTAAACAGTCTGCAGCACCAGGCCTCACCCTACTAGAATCTGAAGTCAAATGTCTACTGTTTGCTGATGATCTGGTGCTTCTGTCCCCAACCAAGGAGGGCCTACAGCAGCACCTAGATCTTCTGCACAGATTCTGTCAGACCTGGGCCCTGACAGTAAATCTCAGTAAAGACAAAAATAATAGTGTTCCAAAAAAGGTCCAGTTGCCAGGACCACAAATACAAATTCCATCTAGACACCGTTGCCCTAGAGCACACAAAAAACTATAAATACCTTGGCCTAAACATCAGCGCCACAGGTAACTTCCACAAAGCTGTGAACGATCTGAGAGACAAGGCAAGAAGGACCTTCTACGCCATCAAAAGGAACATAAAATTCGACATACCAATTAGGATCTGGCTAAAAATACTTGAATCAGTTATAGAACCCATTGCCCTTTATGGTTGTGAGGTCTGGGGTCCGCTCACCAACCAATAATTCACAAAATGGGACAAACACCAAATTAAGACTCTGCATGCAGAATTCTGCGAAAATATCCTCAGTGTACAACAAAAAACACCAAATAATGCATGCAGAGCAGAATTTGGCCGATACCCGCTAATTATCAAAATCCAGAAAAGAGCCGTTAAATTCTATAACCACTTAAAAGGAAGCGATTCCCAAACCTTCCATAACAAAGCCATCACCTACAGAGAGATGAACTTGGAGAAGAGTCCCCTAAGTAAGCTGGTCCTGGGGTTCTGTTCACAAACACAAACAGACCCCACACAGCCCCACTACAACAATACAATTAGACCCAACCAAATCATGAGAAAACAAAAAGATAATTACTTGACACATTGGAAAGAATTAACAAAAAAACTGAGTGGATCCGTCCACAGCCTCATAGAGGATCTAGATAATTTTTCTAACCTCTCTGGATTACAACCAAATTATGATAAGTGCACTATATTATGTATTGGATCACTAAAAAAAACAAATGTTATATTAAGTGTCCATATCCTGAAAGAAAGAGATTCCATGGCACATGGTTTATGAACTGATACACAAAACGACACCGGATTCAAAACTTTGAGTTTTTCAATTTAAATTGTATGAGTCTTTCTCTACAAACCCAACCTGTATGAGTCTTTCTCTACATACCCAACCTGTATGAGTCTTTCTCTTCATACCCAACCTGTATGAGTCTTTCTCTACATACCCAACCTGTATGAGTCTTTCTCTACATACCCAACCTGTATGAGTCTTTCTCTACATACCCAACCTGTATGAGTCTTTCTCTACATACCCAACCTGTATGAGTCTTTCTCTACATACCCAACCTGTATGAGTCTTTCTCTACATACCCAACCTGTATGAGTCTTTCTCTACATACCCAACCTGTATGAGTCTTTCTCTACATACCCAACCTGTATGAGTCTTTCTCTACATACCCAACCTGTATGAGTCTTTCTCTACATACCCAACCTGTATGAGTCTTTCTCTACATACTCAACCTGTATGAGTCTTTCTCTACATACCCAACCTGTATGAGTCTTTCTCTACATACCCAACCTGTATGAGTCTTTCTCTACATACCCAACCTGTATGAGTCTTTCTCTTCATACCCAACCTGTGTATGTATGTGAGTCTTTCAGAGGGGTTGTGATTCAGTAATACACTACTGAACACAGGTCAGGTAGTGAATGGTGAACAGGAAAGAATAGTTTGTCCCACAGGAAGAGGGTATTGTAATAGTAGACATATCCTGTATTCCAGTAGGAACGTCAAGAGACCCCACTCTACAGCCAGCGGTGGACAGGCACATCACCATCACTTCCTAGTTTGTCTACCACTCTGCCCAGAGTGGCTGAAAATACACTTTGGTGATAAAATGTTACTTCCTTGTTTTATAAAATACATTTTACCAAGACAAATATGATTGTCCATGTTCTGAACCGTTCAGTGGGGTCTTTAACATATCATTAACAGTATATCCCAAACCTACTACCTCCGATAATAAGCACCGAGCTCTGTCAGAGCGGTGAAGCTTTCTCGCTCCAACTTTTGAGGATTTGACATGTTGTGGTGGTCGTCTTCAAAGAAGTTTACACGGGTCTCAAAAAGCAAAATGAGCATTACACGAGCTGAATTCAATGTAAAAGGCTTTGAAAATAAAAAGCTTCCGGTATGCTCAGTGATCCATTGACATTTCACAGAGATACACTTGTACTTGTGAGAAAACAACAACAACAACAAAAATGAATTTTGCATCAATAATGAAAAGCGTAACACTAAAATATGAAAATACTAAATGTCATGTCTCAAAATGGATCTCTACCTTACCTTTATATTGTTTTATGTCCTGCGGATTGGAGAAGAAAGATGAGTTCAACAGGAAAGGGAGCCTGTCATGAAGCCCTCATCCTTGCACAGCATTCAGCCTAGCTGACATAATGCTGCACAAGTTTCCTTTATTTTGGAACACTTCTTTCTCTGGCCTCCATTGATTTAGTCACCCTAATGTTGGCAATCCTACCAGGGTAAAAACTCCAATAACTTTGAACAGCTTCTGATAGAGACATTAGGTTTGGACCTTTTCTTTTCTAACATACTATGGGAAACATATTGTATGGGTTGAACATGAGGTCATCAGAAACGACCCCTCAGTGTCTTACAGTGAAGAGGGTAGTTAGGGAGATATACACATACTGACCGTAGACGGATCCTCTGTTGATTGATCTTCCTGACGGTCTACCAGGGTTGATTGATCTTCCTGACGGTCTACCAGGGTTGATTGATCTTCCTGACAGTCTACCAGGGTTGATTGATCTTCCTGACAGTCTACCAGGGTTGATTGATCTTCCTGACAGTCTACCAGGGTTGATTGATCTTCCTGACAGTCTACCAGGGTTGATTGATGTTCCTGACGGTCTACCAGGGTTGATTGATCTTCCTGACAGTCTACCAGGGTTGATTGATCTTCCTGACAGTCTACCAGGGTTGATTGATCTTCCTGACAGTCTACCAGGGTTGATTGATCTTCCTGACAGTCTACCATGGTTGATTGATCTTCCTGACAGTCTACCAGGGTTGATTGATCTTCCTGACAGTCTACCAGGTCTTCTGCTGCCTCTGCTGCTGGAACATCCTGGGCTGTAGGACAATACCACACACAACAAATCAGAACACAACACACTGAACACTCACAACCAATCAGAACACAACACACTGAACACACACAACCAATCAGAACACAACACACCACACACAACCAATCAGAACACAACACACAACCAATCAGAACACAACACACTGAACACACACAACCAATCAGAACACAACACACAACCAATTAGAACACAAAGCTCACAGAACCAATCAGAACACAAAGCTCACAGAACCAATCAGAACACAACACACACAACCAATCAGAACACAACACACTGAACACACACAATCAATCAGAACACAACACACCACACACAACCAATCAGAACACAACACACCACCAATCAGAACACAACACACTGAACACACACAACCAATCAGAACACAACACACACAACCAATTAGAACACAACACAATACACAGAACCAATCAGAAGAAAACCAGTCAGATATGCTATAGCGTATATCTACTGCTGACTACCTGATCACAACACAAGGTCCTGTCTCTAGTTAGAGTTACAATATGAGGTTGGATAAGGTCCTGTCTCTAGTTAGAGTTACAATATGAGGTTGGATAAGGTCCTGTCTCTAGTTAGTTACAATATGAGGTTGGATAAGGTCCTGTCTCTAGTTAGAGTTACAATATGAGGTTGGATAAGGTCCTGTCTCTAGTTAGAGTTACAATATGAGGTTGGATAAGGTCCTGTCTCTAGTTAGTTACAATATGAGGTTGGATAAGGTCCTGTCTCTAGTTAGAGTTACAATATGAGGTTGGATAAGGTCCTGTCTCTAGTTAGAGTTACAATATGAGGTTGGATAAGGTCCTGTCTCTAGTTAGTTACAATATGAGGTTGGATAAGGTCCTGTCTCTAGTTAGAGTTACAATATGAGGTTGGATAAGGTCCTGTCTCTAGTTAGAGTTACAATATGAGGTTGGATAAGGTCCTGTCTCTAGTTAGAGTTACAATATGAGGTTGGATAAGGTCCTGTCTCTAGTTAGAGTTACAATATGAGGTTGGATAAGGTCCTGTCTCTAGTTAGAGTTACAATATGAGGTTGGATAAGGTCCTGTCTCTAGTTAGAGTTACAATATGAGGTTGGATAAGGTCCTGTCTCTAGTTAGAGTTACAATATGAGGTTGGATAAGGTCCTGTCTCTAGTTAGTTACAATATGAGGTTGGATAAGGTCCTGTCTCTAGTTAGAGTTACAATATGAGGTTGGATAAGGGCCTGTCTCTAGTTAGAGTTACAATATGAGGTTGGATAAGGGCCTGTCTCTAGTTTAGAGTTACAATATGAGGTTGGATAAGGTCCTGTCTCTAGTTAGAGTTACAATATGAGGTTGGATAAGGTCCTGTCTCTAGTTAGTTACAATATGAGGTTGGATAAGGTCCTGTCTCTAGTTAGAATTACAATATGAGGTTGGATAAGGGCCTGTCTCTAGTTAGAGTTACAATATGAGGTTGGATAAGGGCCTGTCTCTAGTTAGAGTTACAATATGAGGTTGGATAAGGGCCTGTCTCTAGTTAGAGTTACAATATGAGGTTGGATAAGGTCCTGTCTCTAGTTAGAGTTACAATATGAGGTTGGATAAGGTCCTGTCTCTAGTTAGAGTTACAATATGAGGTTGGATAAGGTCCTGTCTCTAGTTAGAGTTACAATATGAGGTTGGATAAGGTCCTGTCTCTAGTTAGAGTTACAATATGAGGTTGGATAAGGTCCTGTCTCTAGTTAGAGTTACAATATGAGGTTGGATAAGGTCCTGTCTCTAGTTAGAGTTACAATATGAGGTTGGATAAGGTCCTATCTCTAGTTAGAGTTACAATATGAGGTTGGATAAGGTCCTGTCTCTAGTTAGTTACAATATGAGGTTGGATAAGGTCCTGTCTCTAGTTAGTTACAATATGAGGTTGGATAAGGTCCTGTCTCTAGTTAGTTACAATATGAGGTTGGATAAGGTCCTGTCTCTAGTTAGAGTTACAATATGAGGTTGGATAAGGTCCTGTCTCTAGTTAGAGTTACAATATGAGGTTGGATAAGGTCCTGTCTCTAGTTAGTTACAATATGAGGTTGGATAAGGTCCTGTCTCTAGTTAGTTACAATATGAGGTTGGATAAAGTCCTGTCTCTAGTTAGAGTTACAATATGAGGTTGGATAAGGTCCTGTCTCTAGTTAGTTACAATATGAGGTTGGATAAGGTCCTGTCTCTAGTTAGAGTTACAATATGAGGTTGGATAAGGTCCTGTCTCTAGTTAGAGTTACAATATGAGGTTGGATAAGGTCCTGTCTCTAGTTAGAGTTACAATATGAGGTTGGATAAGGTCCTGTCTCTAGTTAGAGTTACAATATGAGGTTGGATAAGGTCCTGTCTCTAGTTAGAGTTACAATGTGAGGTTGGATAAGGTCCTGTCTCTAGTTAGAGTTACAATATGAGGTTGGATAAGGTCCTGTCTCTAGTTAGAGTTACAATATGAGGTTGGATAAGGTCCTGTCTCTAGTTAGAGTTACACTATGAGGTTGGATAAGGTCCTGTCTCTAGTTAGTTACAATATGAGGTTGGATAAGGTCCTGTCTCTAGTTAGTTACAATATGAGGTTGGATAAGGTCCTGTCTCTAGTTAGAGTTACAATATGAGGTTGGATAAGGTCCTAACTCCTATCTCTAGCTTCATATCTATAAACATATTCTAACATTCCTTCTGTTGTGTATGATGTGACAGGTGCCCGCTGGACCTCTACTTCACAACCGTCAGCCCGGCTCCATCGGAGCGGGAAAAGGTGTCCGCCCTTGTCTCCTGTCTCTCGGGGAAAGCCCCTTGGGTCTGGAGGCGGCAGGCAGGCCACTCTCGCGTCACCCCAGGTATCGAACACCCACACTCGTTCAGAGCCCTCTGCTGCGCACTGAACCCTACCTATCTACTTTCCTGATTTCACGGTAGTTCCCCAGTGTAAGGCGCTGGTCGATTCAGGTGCAGCTGGGAACTTTATGGAAAGGTCATTTGCACATAGTCTAGGCATTACCTTGGTTCCCCTATCCATTCCACTCCCCATCAGAGCACTTGACAGTCGACCATTAGGGTCCGGGTTCGTTAGGGAAGTTACAGCACCAGTCACTATGGTTACGCACGAGACTCATCGAGAGCAAGTCACTTTTTTTTAACATTATTGAGTCTCCTGATTTCCCTGTTGTGTTAGGTTTTCCCTGGTTAGCACTACACCACCCCACCTTTTCATGGCCGCAGAGGGTTCTCACGGGGTGGTCGCGAGAGGGTCAGGGTCTAGGTGTTTCCGTTGGTGCAACCACGGTGGAAAGTCCAGACACTACCTCCACCGTCCCCCCTAATACCTCGATTTGGCGCACGCGTTTTCCAAAACGCAGGCGACCAAATTACCACCTCATCGGGCGGGGGATTGCGCGATAAACCTCCGGGTAGACGCTGTGTCTCCAAGGAGTCATGTGTATCCCCTGTCGCAGGCTGAAACGGAGGCGATGGAGTCATGTGTATCCCCCTGTCGCAGGCTGAAACGGAGGCGATGGAGTCATGTGTCCCCCTGTCGCAGGCTGAAACGGAGGCGATGGAGTCATGTGTATCCCCTGTCGCAGGCTGAAACGGAGGCTATGGAGACATACGTCTCAGAGTCCCTGCGCCAGGGGTTCATACGTCCCTCCACTTCGCCCATCTCCTCGAGTTTCTTTTTTGTGAAGAAGAAAGACGGAGGTCTGCGCCCTTGCATTGATTACCGAGCACTGAACAAGGGGACAATACGTTATAGTTATCCTCTACCCCTCATTCCATCTGTGATCGAGTCAATGCATGGGGGTGCGCTTCTTCACAAAATTAGATCTCCGAAGTGCGTACAACCTGGTGCGTATCCGAGAGGGGGACGAGTGGAAGACAGCATTCAGCACAACCACAGGGCATTATGAATACCTGGTGATGCCTTACGGTTTGATGAATGCTCCATCCATCTTCCAGTCCTTTGTGAACGACGTTTTTCGGGACATGCTTGGTCGCGGTCTAGTGGTCTACATCGATGACATTCTGGTGTATTCCGCATACGCGTGCCAAGCATGTGTCCCTGGTTCGCAAAGTGCTGGCCCGACTGTTGGAACATGACCTTTATGCCAAGGCAGAAAAGTTTTGTTTTTCTTCCCAACAGTCCGTCTCCTTCCTCGGATACCACATTACCACCTCAGGTGTGGAGATGGAGGGAGATCGCATTTCAGTCGTGCGTAACTGGGCGACTCCAACCACGGTTAAGGAGGTGCAGCGCTTAATTGGCTTTGCCAACTACTATCAGAGGTTTATCCGGGGCTTTGGCAAGGTCGCAGCTCCCATCACATCTCTGTTGAAGGGTGGGCTGTCCCTGCTCCGCTGGTTTGCTGAGGCTGACAGGGCCTTCAGTAACCTGAGGGTTCTGTTCACCTCAGCCCCGGTACTGGCCCATCCCAATCCATCACTACCGTTCTTAGTGGAGGTGGATCCGTCCGGTGTGTTATATCCCGGGTACGAAGAATGTGAAGGCAGATGCACTGTCACGGCTGTACGACACAGAGGAGAGGCCCATAGACAACACCCCCATACTCCCGGCCTCCTGCATTGTGGTGCCGGTAATGTGGGCGATGGACACGGACATAGAGCGGGCGTTACGCACAGAGCCATCTCCACCTCAGTGTCCAGCTGGGCTGCAGTACGTGCCGTCTTTTGTCCGTGACCGTCTGATCTACGAATGGTACTACGATCTACGAATGGTAGTGATAGTCTAGAATCGGCTTCCTATTTCGCAAACAAAGTCTCCTTCACTCATGCTGCCAAACATGCCCTCGTAAAACTGACTATCCTACCGATCCTTGACTTCGGCGATGTCATTTACAAAATAGCCTCCAACACTCTACTCAGCAAATTGGATGTAGTCTATCACAGTGCCATCCGTTTTGTCTCCAAAGCCCCATACGCTACCCACCACTGTGACCTGTACGCTCTTGTTGGCTGGTCCTCACTACATGTTCGTCGTCAAACCCACTGGCTCCAGGCCATCTATAAATCACTGCTAGGCAAATCCCCGCCTTATCTTAGCTCATTGGTCACCATAGCAGCACCCACCCGTAGTCTGCGCTCCAGCAGGTATATCTCACTGGTCATTCCCAAAGCCAACACCTCCTTTGGCCGCCATTCCTTCCAGTTCTCTGCTGCCAATGACTGGAACGAATTGCAAAAATCTCTGAAGCTGGAGACTCTTATCTCCCTCACTAACTTTAAGCATCAGTTGTCAGAGCACCTTACCGATCACTGCACCTGTACACAGCCCATCTGAAATTAGCCCACCCAACTACCTCATCCCTATATTGTTATTTATTTTGCTCTTTTGCACCCCAGTATCTCTATTTGCACATAATCTCTTGCACATCTATCATTCCAGTGTTAATACTATTGTAATTATTTTGCACTATAGCCTATTTATTGCCTTACCTCCATAACTTGCTACATTTGCACACACTGTATATATATTTTCTGTTGTATTATTGACTGTGTGTTTTGTTTACCCCATATGTAACTCTGTGTTGTTTTTTATCGCACTGCTTTGCTTTATCTTGGCCAGGTCGCAGTTGTAAATGAGAACCTGTTCTCAACTGGCTTACCTGGTTAAATAAAGGTGAAATAAAAAAATAAATAAAAAATCTATTGGGCACACACGTCCCCCTCCTCTGGTCACCCAGGTATCGGTCGTACAGTGCGCTGCCTGACCGGAAAGTACTGGTGGCCTACTTTGGCTAAGGACATGAGGGTGTTTGTCTCCTCCTGCTCAGTGTGCGCCCAGAGTAAGGCACCTAGGCACCTCCCAGTGGGTAAGTTACAGCCCTTACCAGTTCCACAACGGCCCACCTGGTCCCACTCGTGTATTGACTTCCTTACTGATCTTCCCCTCTCTCAAGGTAGCACCACCATCCTGGTAGTTGTGGACTGCTTTTCCAAAGCCTGCCGCCTCCTTCCTCTGCCCGGTCTCCCCACGGCCCTGCAGACTGTGGTGGCCCTGTTTACACACATATTTCGGCACTACGGGGTGCCAGAGGACATAGTGTCTGACCGGGATCCCCAGTTCACATCCAGGGTCTGGAAGGCGTTCATGGAACGTCTGGGGGTCTCGGTCAGCCTGACCTCTGGTTTTCACCCCAAGTCTAATGGGCAGGTGGAACGGGTTAATAAGGATGTGGGTAGGTTCCTGCGGTCCTACTGCCAGGACTGGCCGGGGGAGTGGTCGGTGTTCTTGCCATGGGCCGAATATGTCCAGAACTCTCTCTGCCACTCCTCCACTAACCTAATGCAAGTTCAATGTGTTTTAGGTTATCAGCCGGTTCTGGCACCGTGGCATCAGAGCCAGACTGAGGCTCCTGCGGTGGATGACTGGTTTCGGCGTGCGGAGGAGATGTGGAACGCTGCTCACGTCCACCTCCAGCGCTCCGTGCGTCGCCAGAAGGCCAACGCTGACCGCCACCGCAGTGAGGCCCTGGTCTTTGTACCGGGTGATCGGGTCTGGCTCTCGACCCGGAATCTGCCCCTCCGCCTGCCCTGCCGGAAGCTGAGCCCGCGGTTTGTGGGGCCGTTCAAAGTCCTGAGGAGTATAAACAAGGTTACTTATAGGTTACTACTCCCTCCAGATCTCTCCTCAGGCCGGTGTTGGTTGGTCCGCTCCAGGAGTCTGAGGTAAGAGAGGTCCCTCCGCCCCCTCTGGACATCGAGGGGACCCCGGCGTACTCCGTCCGTTCCATCCTGGATTTGAGGCGTCGGGTGGGGGGTCCTTCAGTACCTCGTGGAGTGGAAGGGGTACGGTCCGGAGGAGCGGTGCTGGGTCCCCGTTGAGGGATATCCTCGATCCCTCCCTGTTGCGGGATTTCCACCGTCGCCATCCGGCTCGCCCTGCTCCGCATCCTCCTGGTCGTCCCCGAGGCCGGTGTCAGCGCGCTGCTGGAGCTGCGCGTCAAGGGGGGGTTACTGTCACGACTTCCTCCGAGGCTGCCTCCTCTCCTTGTTCGGGCAGGCTTCGGCGTTCGACGTCACCGGCCTTCTAGCCACTGCCGCTCCTCATTCCATTTGTTTTGTCTTGTTGATTACACACACACCTGGTTCATATCCCCTCATCAGTACCTGTATAAGTGTTCCCTCTGCCCCCTTGTCTTTGTGTGTGATTGTTTATTGTGGATAGTAGTGAAGCTCGGTGGAGCTCCTTGTATTTTGTAACGCCGGGATATTTTCCTGTCTGCCTTGTATTTTCCTGTCTGCCTTGTATTTCCCTGTCTGCCTTGTATTTCCATGTCTGCCTTGTATTTCCATGTCTGCCTTGTATTTTCCTGTCTGCCTTGTATTTCCATGTCTGCCTTGTATTTTCCTGTCTGCCTGTTTTGCACAGTGGATTGTTTTGACGCGTTACTGCGTACTCTGTGGTTTGCAGAAAAAAGCCTGTTATTCTGTGATTTACCCTCCTGCGCCTGACTCCTTCACATCACCTCATCACAACAATAGCTATTAAAATGGCTGTTCCCGTCTCTTCTTTCTCAACACAGATAAAATGGTAGCGTCCCAAATGTAGGGATTCCCTGGGCAGTGCACTAAGTTTGACCAGGGCCCATATTGCTTTGGTCTAAAGTAGTGCACTATATAGGGAATAGGGTGCCATTCTCTGGTCTAACGTAGTGCACTATATAGGGAATAGGGGGCCATTCTCTGGTCTAAAGTAGTGGACTATATAGGGAATAGGGTGCCATTCTCTGGTCTAAAGTAGTGCACTATATAGGGAATAGGGTACCATTCTCTGGTCTAAAGTAGTGCTCTATATAGGGAATAGGGTGCCATTCTCTGGTCTAAAGTAGTGCACTATATAGGGAATAGGGTGCCATTCTCTGGTCTAAAGTAGTGCACTATATAGGGAATAGGGTACCATTCTCTGGTCTAAAGTAGTGCACTATATAGGGAATAGGGTGCCATTCTCTGGTCTAAAGTAGTGCACTATATAGGGAATAGGGTACCATTCTCTGGTCTAAAGTAGTGCACTATACAGGGAATAGGGTGCCATTCTCTGGTCTAAAGTAGTGCACTATATAGGGAATAGGGTACCATTCTCTGGTCTAAAGTAGTGCTCTATATAGGGAATAGGGGTGCCATTCTCTGGTCTAAAGTAGTGCACTATATAGGGAATAGGGTGCCATTCTCTGGTCTAAAGTAGTGCTCTATATAGGGAATAGGGTGCCATTCTCTGGTCTAAAGTAGTGCACTATATAGGGAATAGGGTACCATTCTCTGGTCTAAAGTAGTGCACTATATAGGGAATAGGGTACCATTCTCTGGTCTAAAGTAGTGCACTATATAGGGAATAGGGTGCCATTCTCTGGTCTAAAGTAGTGCACTATATAGGGAATAGGGTGCCATTCTCTGGTCTAAAGTAGTGCTCTATATAGGGAATAGGGTGCCATTCTCTGGTCTAAAGTAGTGCACTATATAGGGAATAGGGTACCATTCTCTGGTCTAAAGTAGTGCTCTATATAGGGAATAGGGTGCCATTCTCTGGTCTAAAGTAGTGCACTATATAGGGAATAGGGTGCCATTCTCTGGTCTAAAGTAGTGCACTATATAGGGAATAGGGGTACCATTCTCTGGTCTAAAGTAGTGCACTATATAGGGAATAGGGTGCCATTCTCTGGTCTAAAGTAGTGCACTATATAGGGAATAGGGTACCATTCTCTGGTCTAAAGTAGTGCACTATACAGGGAATAGGGTGCCATTCTCTGGTCTAAAGTAGTGCACTATATAGGGAATAGGGTACCATTCTCTGGTCTAAAGTAGTGCTCTATATAGGGAATAGGGTGCCATTCTCTGGTCTAAAGTAGTGCACTATATAGGGAATAGGGTGCCATTCTCTGGTCTAAATTAGTGCTCTATATAGGGGAATAGGGTGCCATTCTCTGGTCTAAAGTAGTGCACTATATAGGGAATAGGGTACCATCTCTGGTCTAAAGTAGTGCACTATATAGGGAATAGGGTACCATTCTCTGGTCTAAAGTAGTGCACTATATAGGGAATAGGGTGCCATTCTCTGGTCTAAAGTAGTGCACTATATAGGGAATAGGGTGCCATTCTCTGGTCTAAAGTAGTGCTCTATATAGGGAATAGGGTGCCACTTGGGACACAGCCACAGAAAAGGAAAACATGGGAGATGGCCCTCCAGCCTTCCTGTCACGCCCCCTAACCCTAACCCTAACCCTAACCCTGGCTCTGGGGACATTTTACATTTACATTTTAGTCATTTAGCAGACGCTCTTATCCAGAGCGAACTACGTTAGTGAATACATTTTTTTTTTTATACTGGCCCCCCGTGGGAATCGAACCCCCAACCCTGGCGTTGCAAACGCCATGCTCTATCAACTGAGCTACATCCCTGCCGGCCATTCCCTCCCCTACCCTGGACGACACTGGGCCAATTGTGCGCCGCCCATGAGTCTCCCGGTCGCGGCCGGCTGCGACAGAGCCTGGATTCGAACCAGGATCTCTAGTGGCACAGTTAGCACTGCGATGCAGTGCCTTAGACCACTGCGCCACTGGGGACTCTTGTATGTTGAGCCAGGGTGTGGATTTTCTATGTGTGGTTTTCTATGTTGTGTTCTAGTTCTTTTTTCTATGTTGGCGGGATCTTGTTCCGGAAGGTTTGTGTATTTAACCTAGGACTTCACGTATCGTTTGTTGTTTTGTTGTAGTGTGCAAAGTACTAATTAAAAGTATGTACGCCTATCACGCTGCGCCTTGGTCCGCTTCATCATGTGTCAACGATCGTGACGCTTCCAGCCTTTCAGAACTCTTTTCAGAACTCTGTCCATCTGATGAGATCACTAGTTGCTATGATACGGTGTGTCATGGAGTGTAAATATACCCTGCCTGAGTACGACTGCATCCCAAACGGCACCCTATTCCCTCTATAGTGCACTACTTTAGACAAGAGAATGGCACCCTATTCCCTCTATAGCGCACTACTTTTGACAAGAGCCCTATGGACATTGGTAGAAATGTGTGCACTACATAGGGAATAGGGTGCCATTCTCTGGTCTAAAGTAGTGCACTACATAGGGAATAGGGCGCCATTTGAGACGCTACCTATATAAACACACCCTGTTTATTGGATGACGCAGAGCGACAGCTCCTTGACCTCTCCTGATTGGACAGGACTAACATCAATATGTGTGATAATTGAAAACGGACCAGTGGCAGGGAGGGGCTCAGGGAAAACTTCAGTTCAAAACAGTCATTGTCTGAAATGACAAAGATTGTAAATGGGTAAAAAATCTGTGTTTTGTTGTGACCAGTCAGAGATGTCAGGAAACTGGAGGGTCTATTTTGAGAGAACATAGCCTCGCCTCAAACGCAATATCAGTACAATACAAGTCACATGTGCTAGTCATGCGATGGTGCCCACTGGCATAAAGTAGGTGTGTGTGTCTGGATCATAGGAAATTCTATTCTATTTCGATGTTCTGAATGTATTACACATATTCCACCAAGGTGAACATGGTTCATTATCTTCCATTACATGTCATGATAGACACTGTGCTGCACGCCATGTAATCATATCTGAAACTCATCCTTATCAAATGGGGATGTGACCTCACTAGTACATTCCAGACCCTTCAACGATAGAAAACATACTGTCATTTAAAAAAAGGAAACGTTGTTTGATACAAGAAGCCTTACCTTCAACAGGAGCAGTATGGTGACTTGATACAAGAAGCCTTATCTTCAACAGGAGCAGTATGGTGACTTGATACAAGAAGCCTTACCTTCAACAGGAGCAGTATGGTGACTTGATACAAGAAGCCTTACCTTCAACAGGAGCAGTATGGTGACTTGATACAAGAAGCCTTACCTTCAACAGGAGCAGTTATGGTGACTTGATACAAGAAGCCTTACCTTCAACAGGAGCAGTATGGTGACTTGATACAAGAAGCCTACCGTTCAACAGGAGACAGATTGGTGACTTGATACAAGAAGCCTTACCTTCAACAGGAGCAGTATGGTGACTTGATACAAGAAGCCTTACCTAACAGGAGCAGAATGGGACTTGATACAAGAAGCCTTACCTTCAACAGGAGCAGAATGGTGACTTGATACAAGAAGCCTTACCTTCAACAGGAGCAGAATGGTGACTTGATACAAGAAGCCTTACCTTCAAAGGAAGGCAGTAGCAGTATGGTGACTTGATACAAGAGCCTTTACCTTCAACAGGAGCAGTATGGTGACTTGATACAAGAAGCCTTACTTCAACAGGAAGCAGTATGGTGACTTGATACAAGAAGCCTTACCTTCAACAGGAGCAGTATGGTGACTTGATACAAGAAGCCTTACCTTCAACAGGAGCAGTATGGTGACTTGATACAAGAAGCCTTACCTTCAACAGGAGCAGTATGGTGACTTGATACAAGAAGCCTTACCTTCAACAGGCAGCAGTATGGGTGACTTGATACAGAAGCCTTACCTTCAACAGAGCAGTATGGTGACTTGATACAAGAAGCCTACCTTCAACAGAGCAGTATGGTGACTTATACAAGAAGCCTTACCTTCAACATGGAGCATTATGGTGACTTGATACAAGAAGCCTTACCTTCAACAGGACAGTATGGTGACTTGATACAAGAAGCCTTACCTTCAACAGGAGCAGTAGGGTGACTTGATACAAGAAGCCTTACCTTCAACAGGAGCAGTATGGTGACTTGATACAAGAAGCCTTACCTTCAACAGGAGCAGTATGGTGACTTGATACAAGAAGCCTTACCTTCAACAGGATCAGTATGGTGACTTGATACAAGAAGCCTTACCTTCAACAGAAGCAGTATGGTGACTTGCAGAACAGACAGCATCAGAGTTTGGGATCCCCTCTTCCATAGCAGGACCACTGGACTCTAGGTTCCCAGGTAGGTTCCCAGGTAGGTTCTCAGGTAGGTTCTCAGGTAGGTTCCCAGGTCGGTTCTCAGGTAGGTTCCCAGGTAGGTTCCCAGGTAGGTTCCCAGGTAGGTTCCCAGGTAGGTTCTCAGGTCGGTTCTCAGGTCGGTTCTCAGGTCGGTTCTCAGGTAGGTCCTCAGGTAGGTTCTCAGGTCGGTTCTCAGGTCGGTTCTCAGGTAGGTTCCCAGGTAGGTTCCCAGGTCGGTTCTCAGGTCGGTTCTCAGGTAGGTTCCCAGGTAGGTTCTCAGGTAGGTTCCCAGGTAGGTTCCCAGGTAGGTTCTCAGGTAGGTTCCCAGGTAGGTTCCCAGGTAGGTTCCCAGGTAGGTTCTCAGGTCGGTTCTCAGGTCGGTTCTCAGGTAGGTCCTCAGGTAGGTTCTCAGGTCGGTTCTCAGGTCGGTTCTCAGGTAGGTTCCCAGGTAGGTTCTCAGGTCGGTTCTCAGGTGACACTGGACTGTTAGGTGGGACATCCCATGTATCTGTGGACACCCCTACAGCAGTGACACCATCTCCATCTCCACAGTCTGACCACGTCACAGAGGGGTCTAGGGTCAGGGTTAGGGTCACAGAGGGGTCGAGGTGGAGGGCTTGGTCTGTAGCATGTTGACTGTCCGAGTGTCCTGACCCCTCCTCTGCCCTGGTGTCACAGGATCCCTGATCCACTGTCCTGTCAGAGGGGTCTCCACTGTGTTCCCCTAGAACCGAGGGGGCCTCACTAGGTCTCCGTAGGACCGCCGTTAGCTCCATCCCTACACCCTCTCCACCCTCCTCTCCACCCTCCTCTCCACCCGCCCCACCAGGCGCTCCCCCAGAGTTGGAGCCTGTTTCTGGGGGCTGGGGGTCTCCATCCATGGGGGTAGTCCAATCCCTGGCTTCTGGAGGGGGCTCACTGTCCTGCAGATCTGACTGGCGGTCTATCTGGCGGTCTATCTGACGGTCTGTCTGGCGGTCTATCTGGCGGTCTATCTGACGGTCTGACTGCCGGTCTGTCTGGCGGTCTGTCTGGCGGTCTGTCTGGCGGTCTGTCTGGCAGTCTGTCTGGCGGTCTATCTGACGGTCTGTCTGGCGGTCTGTCTGGCGGTCTATCTGACGGTCTGTCTGGCGGTCTATCTGACGGTCTGTCTGACGGTCTGTCAGGCGGTCTGACTGGCGGTCTGTCTGGCGGTCTGACTGGCGGTCTATCTGGCGGTCTGTCTGGTCGTCTGCAGGTACAGACACTATCCCCTCTGTTACCTCTGACCCCAATACACCCTCCTCAGACTCAGCTCTGAGGCCAGAGTCACCTGCCTCTATGGGCTCACCCTGTCTGTCATCCTGTCTGTCATCCTGTCTGTCACCCTGTCTGGCACCCTGTCTCTCACCCTGTCTCTCACCCTGCCTGTCACTGCCCTCTAGTGGCAGATCCCCCTCGGACACCTGCTCTGACTGAGGCTCTGATGAGGGCTCTGAGTGATGCTCAATTGTGGGCTCTAACAGGGGTTCTGGTGTGTAGGACTCTAGTGTAGGATCTAACAGGGGTTCAGGCGGTGTAGGCTCTAACAGGGGTCCAGGTGGTGTAGGCTCTAACAGGGGTTCAGGTGGTGTAGGCTCTAACAGGGGTTCAGGTGGTGTAGGCTCTAACAGGGGTTCAGGCGGTGTAGGCTCTAACAGGGGTTCAGGCGGTGTAGGCTCTAACAGGGGTTCAGGTGGTGTAGGCTCTAACAGGGGTTCAGGCGGTGTAGGCTCTAACAGGGGTTCAGGCGGTGTAGGCTCTAACAGGGGTTCAGGCGGTGTAGGCTCTAACAGGGGTTCAGGCGGTGTAGGCTCTAACAGGGGTTCAGGCGGTGTAGGCTCTAACAGGGGGTTCAGGGCGGTGTAGTGCTCTAACAGGGGTTCAGGCGGTGTAGGCTCTAACAGGGGTTCATGGCGGTGTAGGCTCTAACAGGGGTTCCGGCGGTGTAGGCTCTAAACAGGGGTTCAGGTGGTGTAGCCTGGTGTAGGCTCTACAGGGGTTCAGGCGGTGGTAGGCTCGAAACCGGGGTTCAGGCCGGTGTAGGCTCTGGTGTGTTCTCTAAAGAGCTGAAAGGCTCCATTGTGTCCTGGATGGATGACAGGTGACCCTTGGGCTTTGAGACGCAGGCACCAGTGTGGGTCAGGCGGGTCTCAGTGGGATGACTACAGCCTATCAGAGGGACCCTGAGTCTGGGAAGCCCTGAGTCTGGGAGTGGTGAGTGTTCCCTCCTGTCCTCCTCCATCCCCTCTAGATCCTCCAGCCTGCCCACGTTCAGCTCCCCTCCTCCCGCTCTTCTCGCTCCTCTCTCCCCTCCCCTTCCTCTCTCCCCTCCCCCTCCTCTCTGTCCTCCCTCTCCTTTCTCTCCTCTCTCATCTCCCCCTCCTCCCCTTCCTCTCTCTCCTCTCTCTCCTCCCCCTCGTCTCTCACCTCCTCCCCCTCCTCCCCCTCCTCCCTCTCCTCCCTCTCCTCCCCCTTCTTTCTCTCCTCTCTCCCCTCCCCCTCCATCTGGTTCCTCCTCAGTCAGGTGGAAGAGCTCTGTTGAGGAGCTGCTGATCGACCGGAAGGAGTCTTCCTCCTCTTCCTCCTCTTCCTCAGACTGAGCCTGGTCGTCTGAGGTGCTGGAGAGGGCCTGAGTCTGGATCAGGCTGTGGTCCTGAGCTGTCCCTGGGTCTCCATCAGCAGGTCCACTACCTGAGACCAGCAGCGCTCCACTGTTTGATACTGCTGTTACTGTACTGTCCATAGAGTCACTGATAGCTGAGATCTCAGCTGCATGGTCCATAGATGTGTCTACAGGGTCAGAGGCATCTCCCATTTCTTTATCATCACAGTCCCCAGAATGGAGTCCAGTTTCCCTGAGTCCCATGGCTGCCCGGCTCAGAGGGGTGAAACTCTTCTTCTGTGGAGCCACCAGAGCCCTCCCCAGCCCTAGCAGAAGCTGTTTTCTTCCTTTGTTCCAATGGAGGTTCACCCTCACTGAGGCCCTCTATCTCTATGGTAGGACATGATCTCCCAGAGTCAGCTGGACCCTGCTGTATATCCTGTCCATTGTCCAGGATAGAAGGGTCTGACAGGGGAGAGGGGTCAGAGTCTGACAGACCCTTAGTGGTGGGGATAGAGTCTGTTGTGGTTAACCATTCACTGTCTGTGGGTTGGTCCTCTGGGTGAAGGGTGTGACAGCCCTCCTGACAGCTGTCTGCGTCCCTCTCCACATGGCTCTTACCTTCCTGGAGACACTCCTTCAGGTCCGTGTCTGAGGGATCTGAGTTAGCCAAGTCTTCCAGGGACTGAGTGTGTCCCATGTCTTCTGTTGTTGCTGTGTCTCCACTGAGGACAGATGGATCTCTGTGTCCTTCGTGTTCCTCCTCCTCCTCCTCCCTTCCAACTGTGCTCTTCTCCTCTCCTTCCTGGTTCTGTTGTTCCTCCTCTTCTCCTTCCTGGTTCTGTTGTTCCTCCTCTTCTCCTTCCTGGTTCTGTTGTTCCTCCTCTTCTCCTTCCTGGTTCTGTTGTTCCTCCTCCTCTCCTTCCTGGTTCTGTTGATCCTCCTCTTCTCCTTCCTGGTTCTGTTGTTCCTCCTCCTCTCCTTCCTGGTTCTGTTGTTCCTCCTCCTCTCCTTCCTGGTTCTGTTGTTCCTCCTCTTCTCCTTCCTGGTTCTGTTGTTCCTCCTCCTCTCCTTCCTGGTTCTGTTGTTCCTCCTCCTCTCCTTCCTGGTTCTGTTGTTCCTCCTCTTCTCCTTCCTGGTTCTGTTGTTCCTCCTCTTCTCCTTCCTCGTTCTGTTGTTCCTCCTCCTCTCCTTCCTGGTTCTGTTGTTCCTCCTCCTCTCCTTCCTGGTTCTGTTGTTCTGTCCCCTGTGTGGACCCCTGTGTAACACTGATTGTGCTCCCCTCTCTATCAGTTTCCTCCAGCTCTGTTCCACAGGATAGTGGGGCTCCTTTCTCCTCCTCAGGCCGGCTCTGTGCTCGGTCACAGCTATCACAGTCACTCCTCCAATCTGTTACAGCCTCAGCCTCCCCCCTCCTCCACTCCTCCTCTCCCCCCTCCTCCCTCTCGGCTCTGTGGTGATCTCTGAGCGTGTTTGGAGTGAGAGACCCCCAGTTCTCCTTAGAGCCATTGTCCAGGGGGCTCCCTGAGGTCTGAGGAATGAGAGAGGGACCCTTACCCTCGTCACTCCCCACCTCTACCTTGTTTTCATTCACACACCCCTGGTGTCTCCCCTGGTCTCCCCCCTGGTCTCCCCCCTGGTCTCTGGTGTCCAAGGAGTCGTGAAACTGCTCTCTCTCTGTCTCTGATCCGCCACAGCAGTCTAGGGCGGTGTGTCTCAGCTCCAGCTCCTCTGTTCCTCTCTCTGTCTCTGATCCGCCACAGCAGTCTAGGGCGGTGTTCTCAGGGACTCAGCCTGGTGAGGCATGAGGAGTGACGCCTCTCTTGTCCTGATGCATTCAGTTCTGAAGGTGTGTCTCCTCCAGCTTTATCTCAATCTTCCAGGTCTCTGGTAGTACCAGGGTAGTCTAGTATGTGGGTGTCTAAGGTACCACGTGGTAGAGAGGTTGAGGGTGGTAAGGGTACCAGGTGTAGAGATGTGAGGGTGGTAATGTACCAGGGGTAGAGTAAGTGAGTGTGCAGGTCGTGGTAAGGTACCAGGGGTAGAGTAGTAGTGAGGTGGTGGTAAGGTACCAGGGGTGAGTAGTGTAGGTGGTAAGGTACCAGGGTAGATGTAGTGTGAGGGTGGTAAGGTACCAGGGGGTAGAGTAGTGTGTGAGGGTGGTAAGGTACCAGGGTAGAGTAGTGTGAGGTGTGGTAAGGTCCAGGGGTAGAGAGTGGTAGGGTGGTAAGGTACCAGGTGAGTAGATAGTGTGAGGGTGGTAGGTACCAGGGGTAGTAGTAGTGTGAGGGTGGTAAGGTACCAGGGTAGAGTAGTGTGAGGGTGGTAAGGTACCAGGGGTAGAGTAGTGTAGTGTGAGGGTGGTAAGGTACCAGGGGTAGAGTAGTGTAGTGTGAGGGTGGTAAGGTACCAGGGGTAGAGTAGTGTGAGGGTGGTAAGGTACCAGGGGTAGAGTAGTGTAGTGTGAGGGTGGTAAGGTACCAGGGTAGAGTAGTGTGTAGGGTGGTAAGGTACCAGGGGTAGAGTAGTGTGAGGGTGGTAAGGTACCAGGGGTAGAGTAGTGTGTGAGGGTGGTAAGGTACCAGGGGTAGAGTAGTAGTGTGGAGGGTGGTAAGGTACCAGGGGTAGAGTAGTGTGTGAGGGTGGTAAGGTACCAGGGGTAGAGTAGTGTAGGGTGGTAAGGTACCAGGGTAGTAGTGTGAGGGTGGTAAGGTACCAGGGTAGAGTATGTGGTTGAGGGTGGTAAGGTACCAGGTGGTAGAGTAGTAGTGTGTGAGGGTGGTAAGGTACCAGGGGTAAGTAGTAGTGTGAGGGTGGTAAGGTACCAGGGGTAGAGTAGTGTGAGGGTGGTAAGGTACCAGGGGTAGAGTAGTGTGAGGGTGGTAAGGTACCAGGGGTAGAGTAGTGTGAGGGTGGTAAGGTACCAGGGGTAGAGTAGTGTGAGGGTGGTAAGGTACCAGGGGTAGAGTAGTGTGGTGTGAGGGTGGTAAGGTACCAGGGGTAGAGTAGTGTGAGGGTGGTAAGGTACCAGGGGTAGAGTAGTGTGAGGGTGGTAAGGTACCAGGGGTAGAGTAGTGTGAGGGTGGTAAGGTACAGGGTAGGGTAGTAGTAGTGTGAGGGTGGTAAGGTACCAGGGGTAGAGTAGTGTGGTGTGAGGGTGGTAAGGTACCAGGGGTAGAGTAGTGTGAGGGTGGTAAGGTACCAGGGGTAGAGTAGTGTGAGGGTGGTAGGTACCAGGGGTAGAGTAGTGTGAGGGTGGTAAGGTACCAGGGGTAGAGTAGTGTGAGGGTGGTGGTAAGGTACCAGGGGTAGAGTAGTGTGAGGGTGGTAAGGTACCAGGGGTAGAGTAGTGTGAGGGTGGTAAGGTACCAGGGGTAGAGTAGTGTGAGGGTGGTAAGGTACCAGGGGTAGAGTAGTGTGAGGGTGGTAAGGTACCAGGGGTAGAGTAGTGTGAGGGTGGTAAGGTACCAGGGTAGAGTAGTGTGAGGGTGTAAGGTACCAGGGGTAGTAGGTAGTGTGAGGGTGGTAAGGTACCAGGGGTAGAGTATTAGTGTGAGGGTGGTAAGGTACCAGGGGTAGAGTAGTGTGAGGGTGGTAAGGTACCAGGGTAGGTAGTGTGAGGGTGGTAAGGTACCAGAGGGGGGTAGTGTACAGGTGTGGTAAGGTACCAGGGTAGAGTAGTGTGAGGGTGGTAAGGTACCAGGGGTAGAGTAGTGTGAGGGTGGTAAGGTACCAGGGGTAGAGTAGTGTAGTGTGAGGGTGGTAAGGTACCAGGGGTAGAGTAGTGTGAGGGTGGTAAGGTACCAGGGGTAGAGGTAGTGTGAGGGTGGTAAGGTACCAGGGGTAGAGTAGTGTGAGGGTGGTAAGGTACCAGGGGTAGAGTAGTGTGAGGGTGGTAAGGTACCAGGGGTAGAGTAGTGTGAGGGTGGTAAGGTACCAGGGGTAGAGTAGTGTGAGGTGGTAAGGTACCAGGGGTAGAGTAGTGTGAGGGTGGTAAGGTACCAGGTAAGTAGTTAGGGGGTAAGGTAGTGTGAGAGGTGGTTAAGGTACCAGGGGTAGAGTTAGTGTGAGGGTGAATGTATAGGTACGGGGTAGAGTAAGGTAGTGTGTGAGGGTGGTAAGGACCAGGGGTAGAGTAGTGTGAGGGTGGTAATGGTACCAGGGGTAGAGTAGTGTGAGGGTGGTAAGGTACCAGGGGTTAGAGTAGTGTGAGGTGTGGTAAGGTACCAGGGGTAGGAGTAGTGTGAGGGTGGTTAGGAACCAGGGGTAGAGTAGTGTGAGGGTGGTAAGGTACCAGGGGTAGAGTATGTGTGAGGGTGGTAAGGTACCAGGGGTAGAGTAGTGTGAGGGTGGTAAGGTACCAGGGTAGAGTAGTGTGGAGGGGTGGTAAGGTACCAGGGGTAGAGTAGTGTGAGGGTGGTAAGGTACCAGGGGTAGAGTAGTGTGAGGGTGGTAAGGTACCAGGGGTAGAGTAGTGTGTGTGAGGGTGGTAAGGTAACCAGGGGTAGTGTAGTGTGAGGGTGGTAAGGTACCAGGGGTAAGTGAGTGTGAGGGTGGTAGGTACCAGGGGTTAGTGTAGTGTGAGGGTGGTAAGGTACCAGGGGTAGAGTAGGTGAGGTGTAAGACAGGTGTAGTGTGAGGGTGGTAAGGTACCAGGGGTAGAGTAGTGTGAGGGTGGTAAGGTACCAGGGTAGAGTATGTAGGTGGTAAGGTACCAGGGTAGTAGTGTGAGGGTGGTAAGGTACCAGGGGTAGAGTAGTGTGAGGGTGGTAAGGAACCAGGGGGTAGTGTAGTGTGAGGGTGGTAAGGTACCAGGGGTAGAGTAGTGTAGTGTGAGGGTGGTAAGGTACCAGGGGTAGAGTAGTGTGAGGGTGGTAAGGTACCAGGGGTAGAGTAGTGTGTGTGAGGGTGGTAAGGTACCAGGGGTTTAATTTCAGGGTGTAAGTACAGTAGTAGTGTAGGGAGGGTTGGTAAGTACCAGGGTTAGAGTAGTGTGTGGGTGGTAAGTACCGGGTAGATAGTGTGAGCGGTGGAAGGTACATGGGTAGAGTAGGGAGGGTGGTAGGTACCAGGGGTAGAGCTAAGTCGTGAGGGTTCGGCTTACCAGTGTAGCCTAGTAGTGAGGCTGGGCAATGTGGCCGGAGTTGGTATCGGCAGGGTGCCGCTAAGACACAGGGTACCTAGTGGGTTAGAGGTAGTAGTGTGAGGGTGGTAAGGTACCAGGGGTAGAGTAGTGTGAGGGTGGTAAGGTACCAGGGGTAGTGTAGTGTGAGGGTGGTAAGGTACCAGGGGTAGTAGAGTGGTAAGGTACCAGGGGTAGAGTAGTGGTGAGGGTGGTAAGGTACCAGGGGTAGAGTAGTGTGAGGGTGTAAGGAAGTGTGAGGGTGGTAGGTAGGTAGTGTGTGAGGGTGGTAAGGTACCAGGGGTAGAGTGTGGAGGTGTGGGGTGGTAAGGTACCAGGGGTTAGAGTAGTGTGAGTGGTAAGGTACAGGGTAAGTAGGTGTTAGGGTTAAGTAGGGTGTAGTGTGAGGGTGGTAAGGTACCAGGGGTAGTGTAGTGTGAGGGTGGTAAGGTACCAGGGGTAGAGTAGTGGGGGGTGTAAGGTACAGGGGTGGTTGAGAGTAGGGTGAGGGTGGTAGGTACCAGTGGGTGAGTATAGGTAGAGTGTTGAGGGGTAAGGTACCAGGGGTAGTGTAGTGTGGGGGTGGTAAGGTACCAGGGGGGCACAGCTCTACCTTGACCAGGGGTCTCAGCTCCTCCACCAGTCTCTGGAGGGTAGGGGGGGCTGTGCCCGGTGCTGTGCCCACTGTCAGGGTGTGGGTGTTCAGCCTGGGAAGGTTACACACCACCCTGGAGCTAGTAGAGGATGGATGGACCGTCCCTCTGTCTGTCTCTGTCTCTGTCTCTGCTCTGTGTGGACCAAAATAAACAACCTGAAGACTCTGGGTCATGTGATTGAACAACAGCGGGAGGAGGTCATGTGATTGGCCAATACAGCGGGGGGAGGTCATGTGATTGGCCAACACAGCGTGAGGAGGTCATGTGATTGGCCAACACAGCCGGGGTCAGCAGCCAGCAGGTAGTGTTATTAATCGTCAAATTTTACTGTGATTCTCTCAGTTAGCACTAAATTAGTCTCTGTGATTCTCTGGGATACTCTAAGTTAGTCTCTGTGATTCTCTAAGTTAGTCTCTGTGATTCTCTGGGATTCTCTAAGTTAGTCTCTGTGATTCTCTGGGATTCTCTAAGTTAGTCTCTGTGATTCTCTGGGATACTCTCAGTTAGTAGGACTGTGATTCTCTGTGATTCTCTCAGTTAGTCTGACTGTGAGGGTATCGACAACGATGAGACAGCCTATAGGGAGGAGGTCAGAGACCTGGCCATGTGGTGCCAGGATAACAACCTCTCCCTCAATGTGATCAAGACAAAGGAGATGATTGTGGACTAAAGGAAAAAAAAGAGGACTGAGCACGCCCCCATTCTCATCGACGGGGCTGTAGTGGAACAGGTTGAGAGCTTCAGGTTCCTTGGTGTCCACATCACCATTGAACTATCATGGTCCAAACACACCAAGACAGTTGTAATAATAATAATAATATGCCATTTAGCAGACGCTTTTATCCAAAGCGACTTACAGTCATGCGTGCATACATTTTTGTGTATGGGTGGTCCCGGGGATCGAACCCACTACCTTAGCGTTACAAGCGCCGTGCTCTACCAACTGAGCTACAGAGGACCACAGTTGTGAAGAGGGCACGACAAAGCCTATTCCCCTTCAGGAGACTGAAAAGATTTGGCATGGGTCCTCAGATCCTCAAAAGGTTTGACAGCTGCACCATCGAGAGCATCCTGACTGGTTGCATCACTGCCTGGTATGGCAACTGCTCGGCCTCCGACCGCAAGGCACTACAGAGGGTAGTGCGTACGGCACAGTACATCACTGGGGCCAAGCTTCCTGCCATCCAGGACCTCTATACCAGGCGGTGTCAGAGGAAGGCCCTACATATTGTCAAAGACTCCAGCCACCCTTGTCATAGACTGTTCTCTCTGCTACCGCACGGCAAACGGTACCGGAGCGCCAAGTCTAGGTCCAAGAGGCTTCTAAACAGCTTCTTCCCCCAAACCATAAGACTCCTGAACATCTAATCAAATGGCTACCCAGACTATATGCATTCCTGGGTGGGGTGGTTGAGCTGCAGCTGTTTTCAACTATGACTGACTGACTGACTGACTATGTCCTGGGTCCTGAGGTCACTAGCTAGCATAGCCTGGTTTAGTATGATTTCACTGCTCATGACTGAAGTGCCTTTACAAACACATGAAACACAATAATATAAAAATTCTGCCCTTCTAGAGCTGCCCCGGTCAACTGTAAGTGCTGTTATTGTGAAGTGAAAACGTCTAGGAGCAACAACGGCTCAGCCGCAAAGTGGTCTGCCACACAAACTAATAGAACGGGACCGCCGAGTGCTGGAGCGCATAGGGTCTGTCCTCGGTTGCAACACTCACTACCGAGTTCCAAACTGCCCTATGGAAGCAACGTCAGCACAAGTTTCATGAAATGGGTTTCCATGGCAGAGCAGCCGCACACAAGCCTAAGATCACCATGCGCAATGTCAAGCGTCGGCTGGAGTGGTGTAAAGCTCGCCGCTCTATGGGGGTGCAACAGGGTTCAATTCTTGGGCCGACTCTTTTCTCTGTCTATATTTACATTTTACATTTACATTTACATTTTAGTCATTTAGCAGACGCTCTTATCCAGAGCGACTTACAGTTACTCAATGATGTCGCTCTTGCTGCTGGTGACTCTCAGATCCACATCTACGCAGATGACACCATTTTGTATACATCTGGCCCTTCATTGGACACTGTGTTAACAAACCTCCAAACGAGCTTCAATGCCATACAACACTCCTTCAGTAGCCTCCAACTGCTCTTAAACACTAGTAAAACTAAATGCATGCTCTTCAACCGAACGCTGCTTGCACCCGCCCACCCGACTAGAATCACTACTCTCGACGGGTCTGACCTAGAGTATGTGGACAACTACAAATACCTAGGTGTCTGGTTAGACTGTAAACTCTCCTTCCAGACTCACATTAAGAATCTCCAATCCAAAGTTAAATCTAGAATCGGTTTCCTATTTCGCAAACAAAGCCTCCTTCACTCATGCTGCCAAACATGCCCTCGTAAAACTGACTATCCTACCGATCCTTGACTTCGGCGATGTCATTTACAAAATAGCCTCCAACACTCTACTCAGCAAATTGGATGTAGTCTATCACAGTGCCATCCGTTTTGTCTCCAAAGCCCCATATACTACCCACCACTGTGACCTGTATGCTCTTGTTGGCTGGTCCTCACTACATATTCGTCGCCAAACCCACTGGCTTCAGGCCATCTATAAATCACTGCTAGGCAAATCCCCGCCTTATCTTAGCTCATTGGTCACCATAGCAACACCCACCCGTAGTATGCGCTCCAGCAGGTATATCTCACTGGTCATCCCCAAAGCCAACACCTCCTTTGGCCGCCATTCCTTCCAGTTCTCTGCTGCCAATGACTGGAACAAATTGCAAAAATCTCTGAAGCTGGAGACTCTTATCTCCCTCACTAACTTTAAGCATCAGTTGTCAGAGCAGCTTACCGATCACTGCACCTGTACACAGCCCATCTGTAATTAGACCGCCCAACTACCTCATCCCTATATTGTTATTTATTTTGCTCATTTGTACCCCAATATCTCTATTTGCACATCATCTCTTGCACATCTATCATTCCAGTGTTAATACTAATTGTAATTATTTTGCACTATGGCCTATTTATTGCCTTACCTCCATAACTTGCTACATTTGCACACACTGTATATATATTTTTCTGTTGTATTTTTGACTTTGTTTTGTTTTACCCCATATGTAACTCTGTGTTGTTGTTTTTATCGCACTGCTTTGCTTTATCTTGGCCAGGTCGCAGTTGTAAATGAGAACTTGTTCTCAACTGGCTTACCTGGTTAAATAAAGGTGAAATAAAAAATTTTAATAAATAATAAATAAAAACCGCCATTGGAAGCAGGGTTTGGCGGATGCCAGGAGAACGCTACCTGCCTGAATGCATAGTGCCAACTGTAAAGTTTGGTGGAGGAGGAATAATGGTCTGGGGCTGTTTTTCATGGTTCGGGCTAAGCCCCTTAGTTCCGTTCCAGTGAACGGAAATCTTAACGCTACAGCATACAATGACATTCTAGATGATTCTGTGCTTCCAACTTTGCTGCAACAGTTTGGGGAAGGCCCTTTTCTGTTTCAGGATGACAATTCCCCCGTGCACAAAGAGAGGTACATACAGAAATGGTTTGTTGAGATCGTTGTGGAAGAACTTGACTGGCATGCACAGAGCCCTGACCTCAACCCCATTGAACACCTTTGGGATGAATTGGAACGCCGACTGCGAGCCAGGCCTAATCGCCCAACATCAGTGCCCAACCTCACTAATGCTCTTGTGGCTGAATGGAAGCATGTCCCCTCAGCAATGTTCCAACATTTAGTGGAAAGCCTTCCCAGAAGAGTGGAGGCTGTTATAGCAGAAAAGGGGGGACCAACTCCATATTAATGGATGTGATTTTGGAATGAGATGTTTGACGAGCAGGTGTCCACATACTTTTGGACATGTAGTGTACTATGTCTGTGCTCTGAGAATAGGTCATTGTCTCACCCAATCACACTGCAGTAAAACAAATGGGACAAAACAAAGTTGTCAGTCACCCGGTGAAACCATTGCATGCCGTTTCCCTGCCGTGTTTATACACGGAGAAGGAGAGAGCGATGTTCACACAAACTGTCTCTGACTGCATCCCAAATGGCACCCTATTCCCTATATAGTGCACTACTTTAGACCAGAGAATGGTCACCCTATTCCCTATATGTGCACTACTTTAGACCAGAGAATGGCACCCATTCCCTATAAGTGCACACTTAGACCAGAGAAAGGGACCCATTCCCTTATAGTGCACTCTTTGACCCGAGAAGGCACCTTTCCCCCAATAGTGCACTACTTTAGACCCCAGAATGGCATCCTTTCCCAATAGGCACTACTTTAGCAGAGAAAGGCACCCTATTCCCTATATAGTGCACCTTTTTGACCAAGAAGGTACCCTATTCCCCATATAGGCACCTTTAGACCAGAGAATGGCATCCTATTCCCCATATAGTGACCCATTTAGACCCGAGAAAGGTACCCTATTCCCTAATAGTGCACTACTTTAGACCAAAGGAAAGGACCCCCCATTCCTATATAGGCACACTTTAGAACCCGAATGGCCCCTTTCCCCATATAGTGGGATACTTTAGACCCAAGAAGGACCCTATTCCCCTTTTAGGCACTCTTTTTGACCAGAGAATGGTACCCTATTTCCCCCAAAAGTGCCATACTTTAGACCAGAGAATGGCACCCTATTCCCTATATAGTGCACTACTTTAGACCAGGCCCCATAGGGTAGAGCACTATATAGGGAACAGGGTGCCACTTGGGACCAAGGTTATTATAGTAAAACATTCAAGACAACTGAATTACAAGACGGAAACTCAGGCATCATCCTAGAGCTCAGACCTCTCCGACCTGAAGATCACCGACGTGATGATTTTGACCAATCTGAGCTTGTTTCTATCTGAGTTCCCGGTTGTCAGACATCACCACAACATCTACAACATGTTCAAGCTCTGAGAAACTATTCCAACACTTTTTGAAAAACAACAACATGGTCTATCCTTACTGTGTGAGGAGCTGGTGCAGGTCTCGGTGGCCCCGCTGCTGGGCGATGCCTGCGGGCGTGGCCCCCTGTCTGTTGGTCAGTCTGAGGGCTTCAGGGGCCCCTGGTTGCAGTAGGAGCCACACAGCTACCCTCCTAAGACCCCGCCGTGCTGCGAATGGACCAACTCTCCTGGGGCTGGGGGCTCTGCAGGAGGAGGGAGGGGGGAGGGAGGGGGGGGTGGGGGGGGGGGGGAGGGGAGGGGAGGGGGGGGAGGGAGGAGGGAGGGGGGGGGGGGAGGGGCGGGGGAAAGGGGGGGGGGGGGGGGGGGGAGGGGGGGGAGGGGGGGGGGGAAAAAGGGGGGGGGGGGTAATTGACTGAAATAAAAACAAAAAAAGTTGGTTTGGGTTTGGGTGGCTGGTGTGACACTGTCCCCGGAGTTTTAGTTTTATTGTTTGGAGGGAGGGGCGGGGGTGTCAGGAGATACCTGTTTAGAGTTACCAAAGGGCACATGTTCAGGTTACAACAGGGATAAAAAGTTTGAGTTAAAAACAGAGGGGAAATGTTGAAGTAAAACAGAGGCTACATTTTCAAACCAAAAGTTACCACGATTTAAAACAAAAACGTTCAGAGTTAACACAGAAAACTACCGTTCAGAGTTACCCCAGAAGGGTACACTTTCAGAGTTACACAAGAGAGACACACGTCAGAGTTACACAAACAAATGTTAGATTACAACCAAACAAGAGGAAAAAATAAAGTTCGAGTTAAAACAAACACCCAAAAATAAAACAAAACTACACTGTTTTAGAGTTACAATAGAGATACATGTTCAGAGTAAAACAGAGATACACTGTTTAGAGTTACACACAGAGCACACTGTTCAGAGTTACAAAGAGATACATGTTTTAGAGTTAACCAAAAGGGCTACATTTAATTACAAAAGCTTCAAAGGGTTACACACGAGAGACTACATTTCAGAGTTTCACCGGGGATACACTGTTAGAGTTCAACAGAGACTACAATTTCAGAGTTTTCCCAGAGGATACACTGTTCAGAGTTCACACAACACCTCCTTTGCCGACACATTCCTTCCAGTTCTCTGCTTGCACAAACTGGAAACAAATTTGCAAAAATCTCTGAGATGGAGACTCTTATCTCCCTCACTAACTTTAGCATTCAGTTGTCAGAGAGCTTACGCTTCACTGCCACCCTTGTAAAAGCGCCATCTGTAATTAGACCCCCAACGACCTCATCCCTATATTGTTATGTTTTGCTCATTTGTACCCCAATATCTCTATTTGCACATCATCTCTTGCACATCTCACATTCCATGTTTAATACTAATTGTGAATTATTTTGGCACGTATGGCCTATTTATTGCCTTACTCCATACTTGCTACATTTGGCACACACTGGATATATATTATTCTTGTTGTATTTTGGACTTTGTTTGTTTTACACCATATGTAAACTTGTGTTGTTGTTTTTATCGCACTGCTTTGCGTCATCTTGCCAGGTCGCAGTTGTAAATGAGAACTTGTGCTCTCAAACGGGCTACTGGTGTAAATAAAGGTGAAATAAAAAATTTTAATAATAATAATAAAAACCGCCATTGGAAGCAGGGTTTGGCGGATGCCAGGAGAAACGCTACATGCCTGAATGCATAGTGGCCAACTGTAAAGTTGGGGAGGAGGAATAATGGTCGGGGGTGTTTTTCATGGTTAGGGCTAAGCCCCTTGTTCCGTTCCAGTGAACGGGAAATCTTAACGTAAAGCATCATGACATTCTAGATGATTCTGTGCTGCCACAACTGTGCTGAAACAGGTTGGGGAAGGCCCTTTTCTGTTTAAGGGAGACAATTCCCCTGCACAAAGAGAGGGTACATACGAAATGGTTTTTGAGATCGTTTGTGGAAGAGAGTAACTTGACGGAATGCCCAGAGCCCTGACCTCAACCCATTGAACACCTGTGGATTGAATGGGAAACGCCGACTGCGAGCCAGGCCTAACGCCAAACCAACCTCAGTGCCCAACCTCACTAACTGGCTCTTGTGGCTGATATGGAAGATGTCCCCTCAGACAATGTTCAAACATTTAGTGGTGGAAAGCCTTCCCGAAGAGTGGGAGGATGTTACTACAGAAGGGGCGGACCAATCCATATTAATGAGTGATTTTGGATGAGAGTGTTTGCGAGCAGGTGTTCCACATACTGTTGGACATTAGTGTACTATGTCTGTGCTCTGAGAATAGGTCATGTTCTCACCCAATACACTGCCAGTTCAAAAACAAATGGGACAAAACAAGTTGTCAGTCACCCGGTGAAAAACCATGCCGGCCGTTTTCCCTGCGAACCGTTGTTATACACGGAGAAGGAGGAGAGGATGTTCACACAAAAACTGTCTATGACTGGCATCCCCAAAATGCGACCACATATTACCTATATAGTGCACTACGTTAGACCAGAGAATGGTACCCTATGCACCCATATGTGAACTACTTTAGACCAGAGAATGCACCCTATTCCCTATATAGTGCACTACTTTAGACCAGAGAATGGCCACCCTATTCCCAATAGTGCACTACTTTAGACCAGAAGAATGGTACCCTATTCCCTATGATAGGCACTAACTTTAGACCAAAGAGAATGGCACCCTATTCCCTATATAGTGCACTCTACTTTAAGACAGAGAAGGGCATCCTATCCCTATATAGGCAATACTTTAGATCAGCGAATGGCACCCTATCCCTATATAGGCCCACACTTAGACAAAGAGAGAATGGAACCTATTCCCTATATGTGCAATACTTTAGACCAGAGATGGCATCCTATTTCCCTATATAGGACACTACTTGAGACCAGAGAATCGGTAACCATCCCTATATAGTGCACTACTTTAGACCAGAGAATGGTCCATATTCCCTATATAGTGCATTACTTTCGACCAGAGAAGGCCCCTATCTAGATAGTGCACTGACTTATAGACCAGAGAATGGCCCACTATTCCCTTATATAGTTGCCTACTTCTAGACCAGAGACTGGACACCTTCCTATATAGTGCACTACTTTATAGACCAGAGAATGGTCACCACATTCCCTATAAGTGCACTACTTTAGACCAGGCCCCCATAGGGTAGAGCACTATATAGGGAAACAGGGTGCCAATGGGACCAAGGGTTATTATAGTAAAAACATTCAAGAAACTGAGATACAAGACGGAACACTCAGGCATCCATCCTAGAGCTCCAGACCTATCGACCTCGAGTCACCGACGTGATCGATTGTTGAACAATCTGAAGCTTGTTTCTATCTGACCTTCCCGGATTGGCAGACATCACCACAAAACATCTACAACATGTTGTCCAAGCTCTGAGAAGAAACTATTACACACTTTTTGAAAAAACAACAACATGGTCTAATCCTTACTGTTGGAGGACGCTGGCGAAGGTCTCGGTGGCCCCGATGATGGGCGATGCCTCGGGCGTGGCCCCATGTTGTTGGTCAGTATGGGGCTCAGGGGCCCCTGGTTGCAGTAGGAGCCACACAGCTACCACTACTACGACCCCGCCGTCCTGCTGCTGCGAAGTGGACCAACGTCTCCTGGGGCTGGGCTATGTCAGGGATGGAGGAGGGAGGGAGGGAGGGGGAGGTTGGGGGGGGGGGAGGAGGGAGGGGGGAGGCGGAGGGAGGGATGGCGGGAGGGAGGAGGAGGGAGGGAGGGGAGGGAAAGGGAGGGAGGGGAAGGAGGGCAGAGGGGGGGAGGGAGGGAGGGAGGGGAGGGAGGGAGGGAGGGAGGGGAGGAATTAGACTGACAAATAAAAACATCCAAAATGTGTTGGTGCTGGATGTGTGACGTATGTACCTGGGTACTGCGTGTTAGTGTTATTGTTAGGAGGGAGGGCTGGGGGTGTACAGAGAGACTACACTGTTCAGAGTTACACACAGAGACTACACTGTTCAGAGTTACACCACAGAGACGGATACACTGGTTCAGACGTTACACACAGAGACGACATGTTCAGAAGTGACACACAGGAGACTAACACTGTTTCAGAGTTACAACAGAGAGACTACACTGTTTCAGAGTTTACACACAGACGGACTTACATGTTCAGAGTACACCACAGATAGACTTTCACACGTCAGAGGTACACACGAGGAGGAGACTACAAGTTCAGAGTAACCACCACAGAGGAGACTACACTGTTCAGAGTAACACAGAGACTACACTGTACAGAGGTAAACAAAACAGAGACTACCCTGTTCAGAGTACACATAGAGACTACACTGTTCAGAGTTTCACACAGAGATACACTGGTTCAGAGTTACACACACAGAGATACCAATGTTCGAGTTAACATAGAGACTACATGTTCAGAGTTACAAACAGAGAATAACATGGTCAGAGTACCCAAACAGAGAGACTACATGTTTCAGAGTTACACACCGAAGAAGAGAATAAACTGTTCAGAGTTACACCCCCCCGTCACCAAAAACACAGAGAAAGACTACCACGTTCAGAGTTACACACAGAGCTAGACTACACTGTTCAGAGTTACACACAGAGAGACTACACTGTTCAGAGTTACACACAGAGAGACTACACTGTTCAGAGTTACACACAGAGGACTAAACTGTCAGGAGTTACACCACAGAGGAGACACACTGGTCAGAGTACACACAGAGAGGACTACACGGTTCAGGTTACACACATGCGACTACACTCGTTCAGGTACCCACAGAGAGACTACACTGTTCAGAGTTACACACAGAGACTACACTGTTCAGAGTTACACACAGAGACTACACTGTTCAGAGTTACACACAGAGAGACTACACTGTTCAGAGTTATAATCACCATAGACTACACAGGTTCAGAGACACAAGAGAGATTACATGTTCAGAGTAGTTACACACAGAGGCTACAACTGCTGTCAGAGTTACAAACACAGAGACTACACTGTTCAGGAGTTACACCCACGACTACATGTTTTCAGAGTTACACCAGAGGACTACACTGTTCAGAGTTACACACAGAGAGACTACACTGTTCAGAGTTACACACAGAGAGACAACACTGTTCAGAGTTACACACAGAGAGACTACAATGGTCACGAGTGTACAAAACAGAGACTACACTGTACAGAGTCTTACACAGAGAACGAGGACTACACTTGTTAGAGTTACACACAGAGACTACCCCACTGTTTCCAGAGTTACACACAGAGCGGACTACACTGTCAGGATCAAACAGAGACACACGCGTTCGAGCTTAACAGAGAGACTACACTGTTCAGCAGTTACACCAGAGACTACACGTGTAAGAGTTACACACAGAGAGGAATACAATGTTCAGAGTTCAGTACACACAGAGACTAACACCTGTTCAGAGCGTACACCACCAGTGACTACAGAGTTCAGAGTTACACACAGAGAGACTACACTGTTCAGAGTTCTGAGTCATTTATTTCCATTCCAGCCATTACAATGAGCCTGTCCTCCTACAGCTCCTCCCACCCGCTCCTTGCTTTAGTGACGGCTACATGCACAACAGGAGAAGTATTACATCAAACCGGAGAAATGATCCAGTACAACAAGGAGCAATGTATTAGTCACAAACAGGAGAAGATCAGTCACAAAAGGAGAATGTATCAATCACAACAAGGTGAAGTATCCAAATGATCTCAGTACACAGGGGAATGTATCCCATCACAACAGGGGAATATATCCAGTCACAACAGGAGAATGTATCCAGTCAAAAAAGGAGAATTGTATCCAGTCACAACAGGGGAATGTATACAGTCACAACAGGAGAATGTATCCCGTCATCACAGGAGAAGAGAATGTATCCAGTCACAAACAGGAGAATGTATCCAGTCACAACAGGAGAATGTATTCAGGTCACAAACAGGAGAATGTATCCATCACAACAGGAGAATGTATCACAGGTCACTAAAGGAGAATGTATCCAGTCACAAACAGGGGAATGATCAGTCAAAACAGGAGTATGTATACAGTTCCCACAGGAGCGGGGGGGGAGAATGATCCAGCACAAAAGGAGAAGTTATCCAGTCACAACAGGAGAATGTCCGTCACAGACAGCGGGGAATGTTATCCAGTTCACAACAAGCGCGGAAGTATCCAATGAACCAGTCACAACAGGAGAATGATCCAATCACCACAGGGGAATATATCCAATGTATCCCAGTAACAACAGGGATGTATCAAATCAAAAGGGGCAATGATCAGTAACAAAGGAGAATGGAGCCAGGTCACAACAGGGAAGTATCAGTCCACAAAGGAGAATGTATACCAGTCACAAAGGGGGATGTACCAGTCACACCAGGGAGAAATGATCCAGTTCACAACAGGAGATTGTATCCGTCACTACAGGAGATGTATCCAGTCACAACAGGAGAATGTATCCAGTCCAAACAGGGGAATGTATCAGTCACAACAGGAGAATGTCTCCAGTAACAACAGGAGAATGTATCCAGTCACCACCAGGAGAATGGATCCAGTCACAACAGGAGAATGTATCCAGCCAAAAAGAGGAATGTATCAGTCAAACAGGAGAAGTATCCAGTCAGAACAGAGAAGGTATCCGTCATTACAGGAAATGTATCCAGTCCACAGGAGAAGGAGAATGATCCAGTCACAACAGGGAATGTATCCAGTCACAACAGGAGATGATACAGTACACGGAGAACTGTATCCAGTACACAAGAGAATGTATCTAGTCACAACAGGAGACGGTCTCCAGTCACAACAGGAGAATGTATCCAGTCACACAGGGAATGTATCCAGTCCACACACAGGGAATGTATCCAGCTCACAACAGGAGAATGATCCCAATACAACAGGGGAATGTATCCAAATGTATCCAGTCACAACAGGGGAATGTATTCCAATCACAACAGGGGAAGGATCCAGTCACAAACAGGAGAATGATCCCAGTCACAACAGGAGAATGTATCCAGTCAAAACAGGGGCAGATACAGGCAAACAGGAGAATGTAAGCCAGTCACAACATGGAGAATGTATCCAGTCCACAACAGGAGAAATGATCCATTCACAACAGGCGAATGTATCCAGTCACACAGGAGAAGGTATCCCGTCACAACAGGAAATGTATCCAGTCACTACAGGAGAATGTATCCAGTCACAACAGGAGAAAGGTATCCAGCCACAACAGGAGAATGTATAGTAACTTTACAGGAGAATGTATCAGTCAACAACAGGAGAAGATCCGTCACAACAGGAGAATGTATACAGTCACACAGGGAATGGACCAGTCACACACGGGGAATGTATCCAGCCCAACAGGAGAATTGATCCAGGCCCAACAGGGAAGTATCCAACTGTATCCAGTGCACAACAGGAGATGTATCCATCACAACAGGGGAATGTCATCCAAATGTATCCAGTCACAACAGGGGAATGTATCCCAATCACAAACAGGGGAAGATCCAGTCACCAACAGGGAGCCTGTATCCAGTCACAACAGGAGAAGTATCCAGTAACAGGAGAATGTATCAGTCACAACAGGAGATGTTTATCAGTCCCATACAGGAGAATGTATCCAGTCACAACAGGAGAATGTATCAGTCCAACAGGGAAGTATCCAGTCCAACAGGAGAATGTATTCCAGTCACAAACAGGAGAATGTATCCAGTACAACAGGAGAAGAATGTATCTAGTCACAACAGGAAGAAGCGTATCCAGTACAACAGGAGAATGTATCCAGTCCAACAGGGGAATGTATCCAGTCAAAACAGGGGAATGTATCCAGGTACAACAGGAGAATGTATCCAATCACAAAAGGGGAATGATACAAATGTTCCAGTCAACACAGGGGAATGTATCCAATCAAACAGGGGATGAGCCAGTCACAACAGGAGACTGTATCCAGTCACAAACAGGAGAATGTATCCAGTCACACAGGGGAATGTAATCCAAGTCACACAGGGAATAGTATCCAGTCACAAACAGGAGAATGTATCCAGCAAAAAAGGAGAATGTATCAGTCACAAAGGAGAAAGAATGTATCCAGTCAACAACAGGAGACATGTATACTAGTACAACGGAGAATGATCAGTCACTACAGAGAATGTATCCAGTCACAACAGGAGAATGTATCAGTCACACCCAGGAGACATGTATCCAGTCACTACAGGAGATGTATCCAGTCCAACAGGAGAATGGATCCGTCACAACAGGAGAATGTATTCCCGTCACACAGGGGAAGTATCCAGTCCAAACAGGGGAATGTATCCAGTCACAACAGGAGAATGTATCCCAGGTCACAACAGGGGAAGTATCCAAATGTATCCAGGTCACCAACAGGCGAATGGTACATCCAATCACAACAGGGGAATGACCAAATGTATCCAGTCAAACAGGGCGAATGTATCCATCACACCAGGGGAAGGTATCAGTCACAACAGGAGAATGTATACCAGTCACAACAGGGAGAATGTATCCAGTCACAAACAGGGAATGTATCCAGTAAACAGGGCAGGAGAATGTATACAGTCACAACAGGAAGATGTATCCAGGTCACAACAAGAGAATGTATATGTCACAACAGGAGAAGTATCAGTCACAACAGGAAGATGTATCAGTCACAAAGGGGAAGGATCCCAGCACTCACAAACAGGGGAATGTATCCAGTCAAAAAGGAGAATGTATCAATCACAACAGGGCGAATGTATCCAAATGTATCCAGTCACAAAGGGGGATGTAGCCACAATCACAACAGGGGAATGTATCCAGTCACAACAGGAGAATGTGTCAGTCACACAGGAGAATGTATCAGTCACAACAGGGGAACGTCGCCAGTCACAACAGGGAATGTATCCAGTCACAACAGGAGAAGTAGTCAGTCACAACAGGGAGAAGTATCCAGTCACAACAGGAGAATGTATCAGTCACAACAGGAAGAATGGTATCCAGTCACAAACAGGAGAATGTATCCAGTCACTAAAGGAGATGTATCCCAGTCAAACAGAGAAGTATCCAGTCACACAACAGGAGAATGTATCCAGTCCACACAGTGAGAAGGTATCCAGTCACACAGGCGAATGTATACAGGTCACAACAGGAGAATTGTATCCAGGCACACAGGGGAAGGGTATCCAGTCACAAACAGGCGGAAGGATTCCAGTCACAACAGGCGAAGTATCCAGTCACAACAGGGAAATGTATCCCAAATGTACTTCCAGTAACAACAGGAGAAATGTAGCCAATCACAACAAACAAAAAAAAAAAAACAGGGGGAATGTATCCAGATGTATCCAGTCACAACAGGGGAATGTATCCATCACAAAAAGGGGAATGTATGCCAGTCAACAGGAGAATGTATCCAGTCACAAACGGAGGAATGTATCCAGTCACAACAGAGAATGTATCAGTCACAACAGGAGAATGTATCCAGTACACAGGAGATGTATCCAGTCACAACAGGAGATGTATCCAGTCATCAACAGTTGGGCATGTATCCAGTCACAACAGGAGAATGATCCAGTCACAAACAGGAGAATGGATACCAGTCACAAACAGCGAGAATGTATCTAGTCCACAAAGGAGATGTATCCCGTCACAACAGGAGAATGTAATCCAGTCCCAACAGGGGCATGTTCCAGTCACAACAGGGGAATGTAATCCAGTCACAACAGGAGAATGTCCAATCACAAACAGGGGAATGTAGCCAAATGTATTCAGGTCACAACAGGGGAATGTATCCAATCACAACAGGGGAATGATCCAAGTCACAACAAGGAGAATGTATCCAGTCAACAACAGGAGAATGCTATCCCCAGTCAAACAGGGGAATGTATCCAGTCACAACAGGAGAATGGATCCAGTCACCAACAGGAGAATGTATCAGTCACAAACAGGAGAATGTATCCCAGTCACACACGGACGAAATCCAGTCAACAAACCGGAAGAATGTAGTCAGCACAAAAGGAGAATTGATCCACACTACAGGCTGCATGTATCAAGTCACAACAAGGAGAATGTATCCCAGTCAAAACAGGAGACTGTTATCCAGTCACTAAGGAGAAAGAATGTATCCAGTCAAACAGGAGCATGTATCCAGTCACAACAGGGAATGGATCCGTCACAAAGGGGGAAATGATCCGTACAACAGGGGAATAATGTATCCAGTCACAAACAGGAGAATGTAATCCAGTAACAAAGGGGAATGGCTCCAAATGATCAGTCACAAAAAGGAGAAATGTATCCAAGCACAACCAGGGGAATGTATCCAAATGTATCCAGTCAAAACGGGGAATGTATCCAATCACCAACCGGGAAGTATCCAGTCACAACAGGGAGAATGTACCAGTCACAAAACAGGAGCATGTATTCCAGTCCACAAGGGGAATGTATCCCAGTCACAATGGAGATGATCTCCCTCGTTCAAAAACAGGAGAATGTATCCAGTCACAACAAGAGAATGTATTAGTCCCAACAGGACGAATGTATCCAGTACAACAGGGAGAATGTATCCAGTCACACAGGGGAATGTATTCCAGGTAACAACAGGGGAATTATCCAGTCACAACAGGAGAATGTATCCAATCAAACAGGGATGTCTCAAATGTATCCAAGTCCAAAAAAGGGGAATGTATCCAATCCACAACAGGGGATGTATCAGTCACAAACAGGAGAATGTATCCAGTCACAAAACAGGGGGAATGATCCAGTCACAACAGGAGAAACAAAAAAGTACTCCAGTCACAACAGAAATGGATCTGTCCAACAGGAGATGTATCCAGTCAAAACCGGGGAAAGGTATTCCAGTCACAAACGGAGACTGATCCAGTACAAAGCGAGAATGGATCCATCACAACAGGGGAATGTATCCAGTCACAACGGAGAATGTATACAGTCACAACAGGAGAAGGTTCCAGTCACAACAGGAGAATGTATCCAGTCACACAGGAGAATTGTATCCAGTTCACAACAGGAGAATTAGTCCAGTCACAAAAGGAGAATGTTATCCAGTCACACCGGAGAATGTATCCAGTAAACAGGAGATGTATCCAGTCAAACAACAGGAGAATGTATACAGTCACTACAGGAGAATGTATCAGTCACAACAGCAGAGAATTGTATCCAGTCACAACAGGAGAATGTATCCAGTCAAAAGGGGAATGATCCAGTCACACAACAGGGGAATGTAGCCAGCCACATACGGAGAATGTATCCAGTCAACAACAGGGGGTATGTATCCAAATGATCCAGTCCACAACAGGAGAATGATCAATCACAACAGGGGGAATGTATCCAAATTAGCCAGTCAACAACAGGGGAATGTACCAATCACAAACAGGGAATGTATCCAGTTAACAACAGGAGAATGTATCAGTCACAACAGGAGAATGTATCCCGTCACAAAAAGGAGAATGTATCGTCACAACAGGCGAATGTATCCAGTCATACAGGAGAATGTATCAGCACAACAGGAGAATGTATCCCGTCACAAACAGGGGAATGTATCCAGTCACAACAGGAGAATGTATCAGTTTCACAACAGGAGAATGTTCCAGTCACAACAGGAGAATGTATCAGGTTCACAACGGAGAATGTATCCGTCACAAAAGGGAGAATGTAATCCAGTCACAACAGGGGAAAGGTATCCAGTCACAAACAGGGGAATGTATCCAGTCAAAACATGGAGAAGTATCCAAATCACAAACAGGGGAATGTATCCAAAGTATCAGTCACAACAGGGATGTATCCATCACAACAGGGGAATGTTATCCAGTCACAACAGGGAATGTATCAGTACAAAAAGAGAATGTATCCAGGTCACAAACAGGGAAGTATCAGTCACAACAGGAGAATGTATCCAGTACAAACAGGAGAATGTTATCAGTCACAACAGGAGAATGTATCCGTTCCCCCCCCCCCCCACAACAGGAGAATTATCCAGTCAACAACAGGAGAATGTATTTCCATCACAACAGGAGAATGTTATCATTCACTACAGGAGAATTATCCAGTCACACGGAGAATGTATCCGTCACAAACAGGAGAATGTATTCCAGTCCACTACAAGGAGAATGTATTCCAGTCACAACAGGAGACTGTATTCCAGTACAACAGGAGAATGTAGGCCCAGTCAAAACAGGGGAATGTATCCAGTCATCAAACCGGGGAATGTATCCAGTCACAACAGGAGAATTGTAAAACCAGTCACAAAAGGGGATGTATCCTAAATGTATCCTAGTACACAACAGGGAATGTATCCAATCACATACAGGGGAATGTATACAAATGTATCCAGTCACAACAGGGGAATTGTACCAATCACAAAAAGAGGGAAATGTATCCAGTCACAACAGGAGAAAGAATGTATCAGTCACCAAAAGGAGAAGTATCCGTACAACAGGGACTGTTATCCAGTCACAACAGGAGAAGTACCAGTCAACAGGCGAATGTATCAAGTCAAAACAGGAAGAATGATCCCGTAACAAAGTGGAATGTATTCCATCCCTCAACAGGAGAAGTAATTCCAGTCACCAACAGGAGAATGTATCCAGTCACAACAGTGGATGTATCCAGTCACACAGGAGGCATTATCCCAGTAACAAACAGGGAGAAGTATCCAGTCACAACAGGAGAATGTATCCAGTCCACTACAGGAGAGGTCTCAGTCACACAGGCAGATGGAGAAATGTATCCAGTCACAAACAGGCGAAGTATCAGTCATACAGGAGAATGTATCCAGTCACAAACCAGGCGAATGTATCAGTCACTACAGGAGAATGTTATCCAGTCAAAAACAGGAGAATGATCCAGTACAACAGGAGAATGTTATCCAGTCACAAAGGAGAATGTATCCAGTCACAAAAGGAGAATGTATCCAGTCACACAGGGGGAATGTATCAGTCTCACAACAGGCGAATGTATTCCAGTCAAAACGGAGAATGTATCCGTCCACAACAGGGGAATTGTATCATAATTATCCAGTCCACAACAGGAGATGTATCAAGTCACAACGGAGAAATGTATCCAGTCACAACAGAGGAGAATGATCCAGTCACAACAGGAGAATGTATCGTCCAACGGAGAATGTTCCAGTCACAACAGGGGAATGTATCCAGTCACAACAGGAGAATGTATCAAGGTCACAACAGGGAAAGCATCCCCCACCAGTCCACAAAACAAGGAGGAAATGTACCTAGGACCGTTCACAACGGAGAATGTATCCAGTCACAACAGGGGAATGTATACAGTCACAAACAGGAGAATGGATCCGGTCACAACAGGGAATGTATCCAGTCACAACCGGGAATGTATACCAGTAAACAGGAGAATGTATTCCAGTCCAAACAGGGGAATGTTCCGTCACCAACAGGAGAATGTAATCAGGCAACAACAGGAGCATGTATCCAGTCACAAACAGGGGAATGTATCCAGTCACCAACAGGAGAATGCTATCCAGTCACTACAGGAGGATTGTATCCAGTGAACAACAGGAGGAAGTATCCAGTCACAACAGGAGAATGTATGCCAGTCACAACGGAGAAGTATACAGTCACAACAGGAGAATGTATCCAGTCACAACAGGAGAATGTATCCGTCACAAAGGATGAAGATAGTAACAACAGGAGAATGGATCCAGTCACAACAGGGGAAGTTATCAGTCACCCAAGGGGAATGTATCCAGTCCACAACAGGAGAATGTATACAAGTCACAACAGGAGAATGTATACAGTCACAAACAGGAGATGTATCAGTCACAACAGGAGAATGTATACAGTCACAACAGGAGAATGTATCCAGTCAAAACAGGAGGAGAGAATGTATACAGTCAAACAGGAGAATGTATCCAGTTACAACAGGAGTAATGTATCCGTCACAACAGGGAATGTATTCCAGTCACAACAGGGAAGGTATCAGTCCACAACAGGGGAATGTATGTATCCAGTCACAACAGGAGAATGGATCCAGTCACAACAGGAGAAGGTATCCAGTCACAACAGGAGAAGGGATCAGGCACAACAGGAGAATGTATCCAGTCACAAAACCGGAGAAGGTATCCAGTCAACAGGAGAATGTATCCAGTCACAACAGGAGATGTATCAAGTCACTAACGGGGAATGGACCAGTCACAACAGGAGAATGTATCCAGCACAACGGGAGAATGTATCCAGTCACAACAGGCGAAGTATCCAGTCAAAAAGGGGGAATGGTATCCAGCACAACAGGGGAATGTATCCAGTCACAACAGGGGAATGTAAAAAAAAAATCCATGACAAACAGGGGAATGTATCCAGTCACAACAGGGAATGTATCCAGTTCACAACAGGGGAATGTATAGGCACAAAACGGAGAAGTACCAGTCACAACAGGAGAATGTATCCAGTCACCAACGGGGAATGTATCCAGGCACAAACAGAGAGACTGTATCCAGTCACAACAGGAGAATGTATCAGTCACAACAGGGGAATGTATCCACAATGTATCCAGTCACAACAGGATGTAGAACTAGGAGAATGTATCCAGTCAACAACAGGAGAATGTATCATCACAACAGGAGGAAGTATCAAGTCCAACAGGAGAAGGTATCCAGGTCACAACAGGGAAAGTATCCAGTCACAACAGGAAAATGTATCAGTCACAACAGGGGAATGTATCAGTCAAAACAGGAGAATGTATCCAGTAACAACAGGAGAAATGTATCCAGTCACTACAGGAGACTGTTCCAGTCACAACAGGAGAATGTATCCAGTCACAACAGGAGAATGTATCCAGTCACAAACAGGAGAATGTATCCAGTCACAACAGGAGAATGTATATCCAGTCACCCAAAGGAGAAGTATCCGTCACAACAGTGAGAATGGTATCCAGTCACAACAGGGGGAAATGTATCCAGTCACAACAGGGGAAGGTATCCAGTCACAACAGGGACATGTATCCAGTCCACAACAGGAGAAATGTATCCAGTCACAACAGGAGAATGTATCCAGTCACAACAGGAGAATGTATCCAGTCACAACAGGAGAATGTATCCAGTCCACAAAAAGGAGCATGTTAATCCAGTCACAACAGGAGAATGTATCCAGTCACAACAGGAGAATGTATCCAGTCACAACAGGGAGAATGTATCCAGTCACAACAGGAGAATGTATCCAGTCACAACAGGAGAATATATCCAGTCACAACAGGGGAATGTATACAGTCACAACAGGAGAATGTATCCAGTCACAACAGGAGATGTATCCAGTCACAAAGGAGAATGTATCCAGTCACAACAGGAGAATGTATCCAGTCACAACAGGAGAATGTATCCAGTCACAACAGGGGAATGTATCAGTCACAAACAGGGGAATGTATCCAGTCACAAACAGGGGATGTATCCAGTCACAACAGGGGAATGTATCCAGTCACAACAGGGGAATGTATCCAGTCACAAACAGGGGAATGTATCCCAGTCACAACAGGGGATGTTATCCAGTCACAACAGGGAATGAGGAATGTATCCAGTCACAACAGGAGAATGTATCCAGTCACAACAGGAGAATGTATCCAGTCACAACAGGAGAATGTATCCAGTCACAACAGGGGAATGTATTCCATTCACAACAGGAGATGTATCCAGTCACAACAGGGAATGTATCCAGTCACAAACAGGGAATGTATTCCAGTCACAACAGGGGAATGTATCCAGTCACAACAGGAGAATGTATCCAGTCACAACAGGAGAATGTATCCAATCACAACAGGGGAATGTATCCAGTCACAACAGGAGAATGTATCCAGTCACAACAGGAGAATGTATCCAGTCACAACAGGAGAATGTATCCAGTCACAACAGGGGAATGTATCCAGTCACAACAGGGGAATGTATCCAGTCACAACAGGGGAATGTATCCAGTCACAACAGGAGAATGTATCCAGTCACTACAGGAGAATGTATCCAGTCACAACAGGGGAATGTATCCAGTCACAACAGGGGAATGTATCCAGTCACAACAGGAGAATGTATCCAGTCACAACAGGAGAATGTATCCAGTCACAACAGGAGAATGTATCCAGTCACAACAGGAGAATGTATCCAGTCACTACAGGAGAATGTATCCAGTCACAACAGGAGAATGTATCCAGTCACAACAGGGGAATGTATCCAGTCACAACAGGAGAATGTATCCAGTCACAACAGGAGAACGTATCCAGTCACAACAGGGGAATGTATCCAGAATAATTCCGGTCTCACGGTAATTGACCGTTAATTATCATAAACACGTACAGCATCTCCAGGCCTCCATTCAAGATGTACACAAGACAACAAGCCACTGATGCCCGCCTTTGAAACATCTACAGTACATTTTTAAAAGTCTAATAAATCAATTTAATACACCATCACAATAAATCCATTATTTATTTCAGTGAGGTCTAAAGAAACATTATGATATGAAGAAAATGTATTTCAGAAGAACAGAATATGAGTTGGCCTACTGTATGTTATCTGGCTATGCTCCATGCCATAGGCTGTAGGCTTGTTCATTTAGCTGACAAGATATGCTATAAAGTCCAGTGACATTATTTTACATTATAGGATTCTTTAGTAAGAAGAATATAATTGAACTTAGCTGAATAAAATAGAAAGGATATTTTTCCCTGGCATCGATGGTTTACCATCTGATTTCTATAAGCTCCTTTGTGGGTCTATTGGGGGGGGGGGGGGGGGGGGGGGTTATGAAGTGGTGTGTGAATCTTTTCATTAGGGTTCTCTTCAAGTATCCTGTCAACGTGCTGTGCTTCATTGTTGCAAAAAAAAGGGGGATTTGGCTCTTTGAAAAAAACTGGCGACCTGTTGCATTGCTGTGTGCAGAATCTAAAATTATATCTGAGTGTCTCTCAAACAGGTTGAAAGAATATCTGGGGCTGTTGGTCCACAAGGACCAGTCTTACTGTGTACCTGATCGCTCTATTGTTGATAACTTGTTACTATTAAGAGATGTTTTAGACATTTGTAAACTGTCTGATGTGAATGTGGGTTTGCTTTCTTTGGATCTTTGGACCGCGTGGACCATCAGTACTTATTTCAAAACAATGAAAGCCTTTGGGTTTGGGGATGTTGTTTTGTCTTGGTTGAGTTTACTGTATGCTGGGGCCTCGTGTATGGTGAAGGTGGGGGGTGGTTTGAGCTGCCCCGTCCCCGTCCAAAGGGGTACCAGACAGGGATGCCCAATATCAGGACAGTTATTTTGTCTGGCAATTGAACCAAAGCTTTGTTTTTTAAGAGCGAGGCTTACTGGTTTCTCTGTGCCAGGGGTTATGAAGGGTCCCACGATAGCACTGTCTGCGTATGCAGATGACGTGACAGTTTTTATTACAGGGGGTGAGGATGTTAAGGTTCTCTCAAACGCTTTAAAGGTGTATGAGGGGGCCTCCTCAGCTAGAGTCAATTGGGAAAAGAGTGAATCGCTGTGGGCAGGCCAGCTTCAGACAGGGTCCGCTCCACGGTTTTCCAAGGGGGATTCAGCGGGGCAGAGATGGGATGAAGATTTGGGGGGGGTTTCTAGGCTCCGATGTCTTTCAAAAAAATAACTGGGAGGGTGTGGTGGAGAAGGTGTGTGCCAGATTGTCAAAATGGAAATTGATGCTGCCCCAGCTGTCTTACAGTGGGGAAAAAAAGTATTTAGTCAGCCACCAATTGTGCAAGTTCTCCCACTTAAAAAGATGAGAGATGCCTGTAATTTTCATCATAGGTACACGTCAACTATGACAGACAAATTGAGGAAAAAAAATCCAGAAAATCACATTGTAGGATTTTTTATGAATTTATTTGCAAATTATGGTGGAAAATAAGTATTTGGTCACCTACAAACAAGCAAGATTTCTGGCTCTCACAGACCTGTAACTTCTTCTTTAAGAGGCTCCTCTGTCCTCCACTCGTAACCTGTATTAATGGCACCTGTTTGAAATTGTTATCAGTATAAAAGACACCTGTCCACAACCTCAAACAGTCACACTCCAAACTCCACTATGGCCAAGACCAAAGAGCTGTCAAAGGACACCAGAAACAAAATTGTAGACCTGCACCAGGCTGGGAAGACTGAATCTGCAATAGGTAAGCAGCTTGGTTTGAAGAAATCAACTGTGGGAGCAATAATTAGGAAATGGAAGACATACAAGACCACTGATAATCTCCCTCGATCTGGGGCTCCAAGCAAGATCTCACCCCGTGGGGTCAAAATTATCACAAGAACGGTGAGCAAAAATCCCAGAACCACACGGGGGGAACTAGTGAATGACCTGCAGAGAGCTGGGACCAAAGTAACAAAGCCTACCATCAGTAACACACTACGCCGCCGCCAGGGACTCAAATCCTGCAGTGCCAGACGTGTCCCCCTGCTTAAGACAGTACATGTCCAGGCCCGTCTGAAGTTTGCTAGAGTGCATTTGGATGATCCAGAAGAGGATTGGGAGAATGTCATATGGTCAGATGAAACCAAAATATAACTTTTTGGTAAAACTCAACTCGTCGTGTTTGGAGGACAAATAATGCTGAGTTGCATCCAAAGAACACCATACCTACTGTGAAGCATGTGGGTGGAAACATCATGCTTTGGGGCTGTTTTTCTGCAAAGGGACCAGAACAACTGATCCATGTAAAGGAAAGAATGAATGGGGCCATGTATCGTGAGATTTTGAGTGAAAACCTCCTTCCATCAGCAAGGGCATTGAAGATGAAACGTGGCTGGGTCTTTCAGCATGACAATGATCCCAAACACACCGCCCGGGCAACGAAGGAGTGGCTTCGTAAGAAGCATTTCAAGGTCCTGGAGTGGCCTAGCCAGTCTCCAGATCTCAACCCCATAGAAAATCTTTGGAGGGAGTTGAAAGTCTGTGTTGCCCAGCGAAAGCCCCAAAACGTCACTGCTCTAGAGGAGATCTGCATGGAGGAATGGGCCAAAATACCAGCAACAGTGTGTGAAAACCTTGTGAAGACTTACAGAAAACGTTTGACCTGTGTCATTGCCAACAAAGGGTATATAACAAAGTATTGAGAAACTTTTGTTATTGACCAAATACTTATTTTCCACCATAATTTGCAAATAAATTCATTAAAAATCCTACAATGTGATTTCTCGCCTACTGAGGAAGGTCGTAGCTGAGGTCTGTGATTCCTTGCCAGTACTTCATCGGCAGTATGTGACTGATACTTCCAACTCTGATTTGTGGACAGAGGGTCTGGATTATGTGTTCCCTGCGCTGAATGTTAGTGCTGCGGTGGGGGCATTCGAGGAGGACGTGGGGATGCTGCTTTCCTTCGATACTCCGGAGCTGGGGGAGTTCAAGGAGGTGGGAAAAAAGGCCATTTACAAAATCTGTGTAAAAGTGTCCCGTTCTTCTTCCATGGAAGGGGTAAAATCGACGAGGTGGGCGGTGTGTTTGGTCCAGTTGCCTCCCCAAAAGGCTGTTGGCGGTCTTTATATAAACTGCCTATTGATAAGAGGACAGCTGACCTCCAATGGAGGATAATACATGGAGCCATAGCCACCAACATGTATCTGGTACACCTGGATCCTACTGTTGGGGAGGGGTGTCCATTCTGTGCTGAGTCTGAAACTCTGGCACATCTGTTCTTACAGCGTCCCGGGTTGGTCGGGATGATTGACCTGATTGGTTCTCAGCTTTGGGGAGAAGTTCTCTCTTCCCAACTGTTTATATTTGGGCCAATGTACAGGTTCAGTCGAAGGGGTGTAGTTCTCTTGCTGAACTTTGCGTCAGGGGCAGCTAAATTAGCGAAATAGCAGTTTTCGGGGACAGGGGTCTGTGGATGTGGTGGGAATGCTGGAGGGGATGTTGGCAATGAGACTGAGGGTTGAGTTTGCCTTTTACAAAATGGTTAACAACATTGGGCTGTTTCTGAGTATATGGGGTATTCAGAGGCTGCTGTCTTTAGTTACTGTGGAGGAAGATTTGGTGTTGTGTTTTTAATTGATGTTTAACAATGTTTTTGTTTGTTTGAGTGTTTATTGTGTTGTGGGTAAAAATGAATCTCTCTCTCTCTCAAACCAAGTATTGCGATATTATAATATATAGGTGCTAATTTGAAATACATACAGTACCAGCCAAAAGTTTGGACACACCTACTCATTCAAGGGTTTTTCTTTATTTTTACTGTTTTCTACATTGTATAATAATAGTGAAGACATCAAAACTATAAAATAACACATATGGAATCATGTAGTAACCCAACATTTTTTAACCTCTACGAGATTGGTATCCCGTATACGGGACGGTTGAGCTAAAGTGTGTACCTAATGTGATTAGCATGACTGTTGTAAGTAACAGCAAACTTTCCAGGACATAGACATGTCTTATATGGGCAGAAAGCTTACATTCTTGTTAATCTAACTGCACTGTCCAATTTACAGTAGCTATTACAGTGAAAAAATTGCATACTATTGTTTGAGGAGAGTGCACAACAACAAAACACTTATCACGGCAACTGGTTTGATACATTCACCTCTGAAGGTAAATAATCTACTTACATTCAGTAATCTTGCTCTGATTTGTCATCCTAAGGGACCCAGAGATAATATGTAGCATAGTTTTGTTTGAAAAAATCCATTTTTATATTCAAATGTAGGAACTGGATTCTACAATTTGAACCCCTGCTGTCTCTGGCTCCACACCCACCCCACCCAGCCATCTAGATGTGTGAAAGTTAGTGTATAAGCTAATGATCCATCATGTATGACATTCCTGGGAGTGTGTAAACTTACATTTTGTATTACCATACCATTTTTGCATGTTCTCTACAGTTATGTACTTGAAAATGTATCAATTGACCAATTTGGCACATTTGGGCAGACATGATAAAAAATAGTCCAGTATTGCAATGCTTCACTGGATCAATCTGACACTTAAAACACACACTGCTGCCATCTAGTGGCCAAAATCTAAATTGTGCCTAAACTGCAATATTATATTGTGGCCTTTCTCTTGCATTTCAAAGATCATGGAACAAAACAAACAAATTGAAAACGCATGTTTTTTTGTTTGTATTATCTTTTACCAGATCTAATGTGTTATATTCTCCTACATTCATTTCACATTTCCACAAACTTCAAAAAGTTTCCTTTCAAATGGTATCAGGAATATGCATATCCTTGCTTCAGGTCCTGAGCTACAGGCAGTTAGATTTGGGTACGTCATTTTAGGCAAAAATTGAAAAAAAGGGTCCGATCCTTAAGAGGTTAAACAAATCAAAATATATTTTATATTTGAGATATATTTGAGATTCATCAAATAGCCACCCTTTGCCTTGATGACAGCTTTACACACTCTTGGCATTCTCTCCAGGCTTCACCTGGAATGCTTTTCCAACAGTCTTGAAGGAGTTCCCACATATGCTGAGCACTTGTTGGCTGCTTTTCCTTCACTCTGCCATCCGACTCATCCCAAACCATCTCAATTGGGTTGAGGTCGGGGGATTGTGGAGGCCAGGTCATCTGATGCAGCACTCCATCACTCTCCTTCTTGGTAAAATAGCCCTTACACAGCCTGGAGGTGTGTTGGGTCATTGTCCTGTTAAAAAACAAATGATAGTCCCACTAAGCCCAAACCAGATGGGATGGTGTATCGCTGCAGAATGCTGTGGTAGCCATGCTGGTTAAGTATGCCTTGAATTCTAAATAAATCACAGACACTGTCACCAGCAAAGCACCCCCACACCATAACACCTCCTCCTCTATGCTTTACGGTGGGAAATACACATGCGGAGATCATCCGTTCACCCACACCGCGTCTCACAAAGACACAGCGGGAGGAACCAAAAATCTCCAATTTGGACTCCAGACCAAACGACACATTTCCATCGGTCTAATGTCAATTGCTCATGTTTCTTGGCCCAAGCAGGTCTCTTCTTCTTCTTAGTGTCCTTTAGTAGTGGTTTCTTTGCAGGAATTCGACCATGAAGGCCTGATTCACACAGTCCCCACTGAACAGTTGATGTTGAGATGTGTCTGTGACTTGAACTCTGTAAAGCATTTATTTGGGCTGCAATTTCTGAGGCTGGTAACTCTAATGAACTTATCCTTTGCAGCAGAGGTAACTCTGGGTCTTCCTTTCCTGTGGTGGTCCTCATGAGAGCCAGTTTCATCATAGCGCTTGATGATTTTTGCGACTGCACTTGAAGAAACGTTATAAGTTCTTGAAATGTTCCGTATTGATGGACTGTCGTTTCTCTTTGCTGATTTGAGCTGTTCTTGCCATAATATGGACTTGGTCTTTTACCAAATAGGGCTATCTTCTGTATACCCCCCCTACCTTGTCACAACACAACTGATTGGCTCAAACGCATTAAGAAGGAAATACATTCCACAAATTAACTTTTAAGAAGACACACCTGTTAATTGAAATGCATTCCACGTGACTACCTCATGAAGTTGGTTGAGAGAATGCCAAGAGTGTGCAAAGCTGTCATCAAGGCAAAGGGTGGCTATTTGAAGAATCTCAAATATAAAATATATTTTGATTTGTTTAACACTTATTTGGTTACTACATGAGTCCATGTGTGTTATTTCATAGTTTTGATGTCTTCACTATTATTCTACAATGTAAAAAATAGTAAAAATAAAGAAAAACCCTTGAATGAGTAGGTGTGTCCAAACTTTTGACTGGTACTGTTTGACTGGTACTGTACTCCCTCCCTCCCTCCCTCCCTCCCTCCCTCCCTCCCTCACCAGTGCTGTTCCTGAGGTGTGTCCCCAGCAGGCTCCACCCATCAGGCAGGTCCAGGTGTCTCAGTGCCAGCGACAGACTCTCATCCATTCTCTCACATTCCTCCAGAGGGATCTGACACTCGTCGAGTAACAGCGCCCCCTCCAGGCCGTCTGGCCTCCCTGCAGTGCTCACCTAGGTTGAAGATACCAGGTGAGGACAATATTATATTCACGTGCAGCAAGCTTTAGAAAATAAACAGATTCATGGGACCAGCTTTTGAAATGCTATTGAAATACTTTAATAAAGTACTCTTTATTAAAAATACTCTAGACTCAACCTAGATGCTCACCAGAAACTGGGCCATGTCGAAGGCCAGGTCCTGGACGAAGTAGAACCGCTGCTCCGCCACCACAGATACACCAGGGGGTTCACCAGGTCGGGCCCTGCACAGAGTGACCTGCACTGCCTCACAGCAGTCATGGGCTGGGGGAGAGAGATGGGGAGAGAGGAGAGAGAGAGGAGAGAGGAGAGAGAGACATATGGGGAGAGAGATGGGGAGAGAGGAGAGAGAGACATATGGGGGAGAGAGAGGGGAGGAGGAGAGAGAGACCATAGGGGGAGAGCGATGAGGGGAGGAGGAGAGAGAGACATATGGGGAGAGAGATTAGAGGGGAGAGGAGAGAGAGACATAGGGGGAGAGAGATTTTGGGAGAGCGGAGAGAGAGAATGGGGGAGAGAGATGGGGAGAGAGGAGAGAGAGACATATGGGGGAGAGAGATGGGCAGAGAGGAGAGAGAGACATATGGGGAGAGAGAGATGAGAGGAGAGAGGAGAGAGAGAGACATATGGGGGAGAGAGATGGGGAGAGAGGAGAGAGAGACATAGGGGGAAAGAGATGGGGAGAGGAGGAGAGAGAGGAAATATGGGGGAGAGAGATGGGAGAGGAGAGAGAGACCTATGGGGGAAGAGAGGAGAGAGGAGAGAGGAGAGACAGACCTATGGGGAGGAGAGATGGGGAGAGGAGAGAGAGAGACATATGGGGGGAGAGAGATGGGAGAGAGGAGAGAGGAGAGAGGAGAATATGGGGGAAGAGAGAGGGAAGAGGAGGAGAGGAGAGGAGAGAGACATATGGGGGAGAGAGATGGGGAGAGAGGAGAGAGAGACATATGGGGGAGAGAGATGGGGAGAGAGGAGAGAGAGACATATGGGGGAGAGAGATGAGAGGAGAGAGAGACATATGGGGGAGAGAGATGAGAGGAGAGAGGAGAGAGGAGATAGAGACATATGGGGGAGAGAGATGAGATTGAACTCGTTACCTGTATAAAAGACACCTGTCCACACAATCAAACAGACTCCAACCTCTCCACAATGACCAAGACCAGAGAGCTGTGTAAGGACATCAGGGATAAAATTGTAGACCTGCACAAGGCTGGGATGGGCTACAGGACAATAGGCAAGCAGCTTGGTGAGAAGCCAACAATAGGCAAGCAGCTTGGTGAGAAGGCAACAACTGTTGGCGCAATTATTAGAAAATGGAAGAAGTTCAAGATGACGGTCAATCACCCTCGGTCTGGGGCTCCATGCAAGATCTCACCTTGTGGGGCATCAATGATCATGAGGAAGGTGAGGGATCAGCCCAGAACTACACGGCAGGACCTGGTCAATGACCTGAAGAGAGCTGGGACCACAGTCTCAAAGAAAACCATTAGTAACACACTACGCCGTCATGGATTAAAATCCTGCAGCGCACGCAAGGTCCCCCTGCTCAAGCCAGCGCATGTCCAGGCCCATCTGAAGTTTGCCAATGACCATCTGGATGATCCAGAGGAGGAATGGGAGAAGGTCATGTGGTCTGATGAGACAAAAATAGAGCTTTTTGGTCTAAACTCCACTCGCCGTGTTTGGAGGAAGAAGAAGGATGAGTACAACCCCAAGAACACCATCCCAACCGTGAAGCATGGAGGTGGAAACATCATTCTTTGGGGATGCTTTTCTGCAAAGGGGACAGGACGACTGCACCGTATTGAGGGGAGGATGGATGGGGCCATGTATTGCGAGATCTTGGCCAACAACCTCCTTCCCTCAGTAAGAGCATTGAAGATGGGTCGTGGCTGGGTCTTCAGCATGACAACGAACCGAAACACACAGCCAGGGCAACTAAGGAGTGGCTCCGTAAGAAGCATCTCAAGGTCCTGGAGTGGCCTAGCCAGTCTCCAGACCTGAACCCAATAGAAAATCTTTGGAGGGAGCTGAAAGTCCGTATTGCCCAGCGACAGCCCCGAAACCTGAAGGATCTGGAGAAGGTCTGTATGGAGGAGTGGGCCAAAATCCCTGCTGCAGTGTGTGCAAACCTGGTCAAGACCTACAGGAAACGTATGATCTCTGTAATTGCAAACAAAGGTTTCTGTAACAAATATTAAATTCTGCTTTTCTGATGTATCAAACATATTACCTCAACTACCTCAACTAGCCGGTGCCCCCGCACATTGACTCTGCAACGGTACCCCCCTGTATATATAGCCTCCCTACTGTCACTTTATTTTACTTCTGCTCTTTTTTTCTCAACACTTTTTTTGTTGTTGTTTTATTCTTACTTTTTTTGTTTAAAATAAATGCACTGTTGGTTAAGGGCTGTAAGTAAGCATTTCACTGTAATGTCTGCACCTGTTGTATTCGGCGCATGTGACCAATAAAATTTGATTTGATTTGATTTGATTTGAAATACTTATGTCATGCAATAAAATGCAAATTAATCATCATCATACAATGTGATTTTCTGGATTTTTGTATCAAATACTTGTCCTCCCCACTGTATACAGGGGGGTATCGGTGCAGAGTCAATGTGCAGGGGCACCGGCTAGTTGAGGTAGTTGAAGTAATATGTACATGTGGGTAGAGTTAAAGTGACTATGCATAAATAATTAACAGAGTAGCAGCAGCGTAAAAATATGGGGTGGGGGTGCAAATAGTCCGGGTAGCTATGATTAGCTGTTCAGGAGTCTTATGGCTTGGACGTAGAAGCTGTTGAGAAGTCTTTTGGACAGACTTGGCACTCCGGTACCGTTTGCCGTGCGGTAGCAGAGAGAACAGTCTATGACTAGGGTGGCTGGAATCTTTGACAATTTTGAGGGCCTTCCTCTGACACCGCCTGGAATAGAGGTCCTGGATGGCAGGAAGCTTGGCCCCAGTGATGTACTGGGCCGTACGCACTACCCTCTGTAGTGCCTTGCGGTCGGAGGCCAAGCAGTTTCCATACCAGGCGGTGATGCAACCAGTCAGGATGCTCTCGATGGTGCAGCTGTATAATTTTTTGAGGATCTGTGGACCCATGCCAAATATTTTCAGTCTCCTGAGGGGGAATAGGCTTTGTCGTGCCCTCTTCACGACTGTCTTGGTGTGTTTGGACCACGATAGTTCGTTGGTGATGTGGACACCAAGGAACTTGAAGCTCTCAACCTGTTCCACTACAGCCCCGTCGATGAGAATGGGGGCGTGCTCAGTCCTCTTTTTTTTCCTGTAGTCCACAATCATCTCCTTTGTCTTGATCACGTTGAGGGAGAGGTTGTTATCCTGGCACCACACTGCCAGGTCTCTGACCTCCTCCCTATAGGCTGTCTCATCGTTGTCGGTGATCAGGCCTACCACTGTTGTGTCGTCGGCAAACTTAATGATGGTGTTGGAGTCGTGCCTGGCCATGCAGTCATGGGTGAACAGGGAGTACTACTCTTTCATTTACGTCATTTAGCAGACGCTCTTATCCAGAGCGACATACAAATTGGTGCATTCACCTTATAGCCAGTGGGATAACCACTTTACAATATGTTTTTCCTGGGGTTTATTATGGATCCCCATTAGTTCCTGCCAAGGCAGCAGCTACTCTTCCTGGGGTTTATTATGGATCCCCATTAGTTCCTGCCAAGGTAGCAGCTACTCTTCCTGGGGTTTATTATGGATCCCCATTAGTTCCTGTCAAGGCAGCAGCTACTCTTCCTGGGGTTTATTATGGATCCCCATTAGTTCCTGCCAAGGTAGCAGCTACTCTTCCTGGGGTTTATTATGGATCCCCATTAGTTCCTGTCAAGGCAGCAGCTACTCTTCCTGGGGTTTATTATGGATCCCCATTAGTTCCTGCCAAGGCAGCAGCTACTCTTCCTGGGGTTTATTATGGATCCCCATTAGTTCCTGCCAAGGCAGCAGCTACTCTTCCTGGGGTTTATTATGGATCCCCATTAGTTCCTGCCAAGGTAGCAGCTACTCTTCCTGGGGTTTATTATGGATCCCCATTAGTTCCTGTCAAGGCAGCAGCTACTCTTCCTGGGGTTTATTATGGATCCCCATTAGTTCCTGCCAAGGTAGCAGCTACTCTTCCTGGGGTTTATTATGGATCCCCATTAGTTCCTGTCAAGGCAGCAGCTACTCTTCCTGGGGTTTATTATGGATCCCCATTAGTTCCTGCCAAGGCAGCAGCTACTCTTCCTGGGGTTTATTATGGATCCCCATTAGTTCCTGCCAAGGCAGCAGCTACTCTTCCTGGGGTTTATTATGGATCCCCATTAGTTCCTGCCAAGGCAGCAGCTACTCTTCCTGGGGTTTATTATGGATCCCCATTAGTTCCTGCCAAGGCAGCAGCTACTATTCCTTGGGTCCAAACACACTAAGGCACTTACATCACACACACAGTGCATTCAGAAAGGAAAGGATTCAGACCCCTTTACTTTATCCACATTTTGTTACGTTACAGCCTTATTCTAAAATGGATTAAATAAAAAAAATCCTCACCAATCTATCACAATACCCCATAATGACAAAGCAAAAACAGGTGTTTAGAAATGTTTGCAAATGTATTTAAATTTGAAAACAGAAATACCTTATTTACATAAGTATTCAGACCCTTCGCTATGAGACTCGAAATTGAGCTCAGGTGTATCCTGTTTTCATTGATCATCCTTGAGATGTTTCTACAACTTGATTGGAGTCCACCTATGGTAAATTCAATTGATTCGACATGATTTGGAAAGGCACACACCTGTGGATCCCCACAGTTGACAGTGCAAGTCAGAGCAAAAACCAAGCCATGAGGTTGAAGGAATTGTCTGTAGAGCTCCGAGACAGGATTGTGTCGAGGCACAGATCTGGGGAAGGGTACCAAAACATTTCTGCAGCATTGAAGGTCCCCAAGACTACAGTGGCCTCCATCATTCTTAAATGGAAGAAGTTTGGAACCACCAAGACTCTTCATAGAGCTGGTCGCCCGGCCAAACTGAGCAATTGGGGGAGAAGGGCCTTGGTCAGGGATGGTCACTCTGACGGAGCTCAAGAGTTCCCCTGTGGAGATGGGAGAACCTTCTAGAAGGACAACCATCTCTGCGGCACTCCACCAATCAGGCTTTTATGGTAGAGTGGCCAGACAGAAGCCACTCCTCAGTAAAAGGCACATGTGAGCCCGCTACGAGTTTACCAAAAGGCACCTAAAGACTCTCAGACCATGAGAAACAAGATTATCTGGTCTGATGAAACCAAGATTGAACTCTTTGGCCTGAATGCCAAGCGTCATGTCTGGAGGAAACCTGGCACCATCCCTACGGTGAAGCATGATGGGAATGTTTTTCAGTGGCAGGGACTGGGAGACTAGTCAGGATCGAGGGAAAGGTGAATGGAGCAAAGTACAGAGAGATACTTGATGAAAACCTGCTCCAGAGTTCTCAGGACCTCAGACTGGGGTGACGGTTCTCCTTCCAACAGGACAACGACCCTAAGCACACAGCCAAGACAACGCAGGAATGGCTTCGGGACAAGTCTCTGAATGTCCTTGAGTGGCCCAGCCAGAGCCCGGACTTGAACCTGATCTAACATCTCTGGAGAGACCTGAAAATAGCTGTGCAGCGACGCTCCTCATCCAACCTGACAGAGCTTGAGAGGTTCTGTAGAGAAGAATGGGAGAAACTCCCCAAATACAGGTGTGCCAAGCTTGTAGTGTCATACCCAAGAGACCTCGAGGCTGTAATCGCTGCCAAAGGTGCTTCAACAAAGTACTGAGTAAAGGGTCTAAATACTTATGTAAATGTAATATTTCATTTTTCTAATTATTATTATTTTATTTTTTTTCCCCCAACATTTCTAAAAACCGTTTTTTGCTTTGTCATTATGGGGTATTGATGAGGGGGGAACAAAACTATATAATCCATTTCAATATAAGGCTGTAACATAACAACACTGTAAAACAAAATATAAAACAGTACATCATATAACATTATTACACCACTACATATCTACAATACAAAATGTATAATACCACCATACAACAATATCACAATGTAGGTGTGTGTAGTGTATCTGTTGCTGTGTGTATCTCTTCACAGTCCCCGCTGTTCCATAAGGTGTATTTTTAACATGTTTTCTAAAATCTGATTCTACTGCTTATATCAGTTACCTGATGTGGAATAGAGTTCCATGTAGTCATGGCTCTATGTAGTACTGTGTACCTCCCATAGTCTGTTCTGGACTTGGGGACTGTGAAGAGACCTCTGGTGGCATATCTTGTGGGGTATGCATGGGGGTCCGAGCATTCAGCTTGTCAACACTTCTTACAAAAACAAGTAGTTTATTATCTATCTATTATTATTATCTCCACTTTCAGCCATGAGAGATTTACATAATATTAATGTTAGGTCTTCGTGTGGTCCTCTGTAGCTCAGCTGGTAGAGCACGGCGCTTGTAACGCCAAGGTAGTGGGTTCGATCCCCGGGACCACCCATACACAAAAATGTATGCACGCATGACTGTAAGTCGCTTTGGATAAAAGCGTCTGCTAAATGGCATATTATTATTATTTATTATTACATCTAAGGACCAGCCGTGCTGTCAATTTGTTTAGTGTAAAATAGCATTGTATCTGGTCAAACACAATTTTTTCCAAAAGTTTACTAAGGGTTGGTAACAGGATAATTGGTCGGCGATTTGAGCCAGTAAAGGGGACTTTACTATTCTTAGGTAGCAGAATGACTTTTGCTTCCCTCCAAGCCTGAGGGCACACACTTTCTAGTAGACTTAAATTGAAGAGATGGCAAATAGGAGTGGCAATATCGTCAGCTGTTATCCTCAGTAATTTTCCATCCAAGTTGTCAGACCCCAGTGGCTTGTCATTGTTGATAGACAACAATCATTTTTTCACCTCTTCCACACTCACTTTATGGAATTCAAAAGTACAATGCTTGTCTTTTCATAATTTGGTCAGATATACTTGGATGTGTAGTGTCAGCGTTTGTTGCTGGCATGTCATGCCTAAATTTGCTAATCTTGCCAATGAAAAAATCATTAAAATAGTTTGCAATATCAGTGGGTTTTGTGATGAATGAGCCATCTGATTCAATGAATGATGGAGCTGAGTTTGCCTTTTTTCCCAAAATGTAATTGAAGGTGCTCCAAAGCTTTTTACTATCATTATTTTAGTCATTTATCTTTGTTTCATGTAGTTTCTCCTTCTTTTTATTCAGTTTAATCACATGATTTGCCAATTTGCAATACGTTTGCCAATCGGTTGTGCAGCCAGACCTATTTGCCATTCCTTTTGCCTCATCCCTCTCAACCATACAATTTTTCAATACCCCTCAATCCACGGGGATTTAACAGTTTTTACAGTCATGTTCTTAATGGGCGCTTATTAGTAACTGGAATAAGCAATTTCATAAATGTGTCAAGTGCAGCGTCTGGTTGCTCCTCATTACACACCACAGACCAGCAAATATTCTTCACATCAACAACATAGGAATCACTACTAAACGTATTGTATTACCTCTTATATACAATATTAGGCCCAGATTTGGAACTTTGGGTTTCCTAGATATGGCTACTATATTGTGATCACTACATCCAATGGATTTGGATACTGCTTTAAAGCACATTTCTGCAGCATTAGTAAAGATATGATCAATACATGTTGATGATTTCATTCCTGTACTGTTTGTAACTACCCTGGTAGGTTGACTGATAACCTGAACCAGGTTGGAGGCACTAGTTACAGTTTGAAGCTTTCTCTTGAGTGGGCAGCCTGATGAAAGCCAGTCAATATTGAAATCACACAGAAAATATACCTGTCTGTTGATATCGCATACATTATCAAGAATTTCACACATATTATCCAGATACTGACTGTTAGCACTTGGTGGTCTATAGCAGCTTCCCACCAGAATGGGCTTTAGGTGAGGCAGGTGAACCTGTAGCCATATTACTTCAACAGTATTTAACATGAGATCCTCTCTAAGCTTTACAGGAATGTGGTTCAGCGTATAGATCGCAACACCGCCCCCATTGACATTTCTATATTTTCTGTAGATTTTATAACCATGTGGCTCTCTGATGTAGTCATGAGTTGTACTTGTTACTCAGCCATCAGGTCTCAGTCTGTTTCTCTGATGTAGTCATGAGTTGTTCTTGTTACTCAGCCATCAGGTCTCAGTCTGTTTCTCTGATGTAGTCATGAGTTGTACTTGTTACTCAGCCATCAGGTCTCAGTCTGTTTCTCTGATGTAGTCATGAGTTGTTCTTGTTACTCAGCCATCAGGTCTCAGTCTGTTTCTCTGATGTAGTCATGAGTTGTTCTTGTTACTCAGCCATCAGGTCTCAGTCTATGTTTCTCTGATGTAGTCATGAGTTGTTCTTGTTACTCAGCCATCAGGTCTCAGTCTGTTTCTCTGATGTAGTCATGAGTTGTTCTTGTTACTCAGCCATCAGGTCTCAGTCTATGTTTCTCTGATGTAGTCATGAGTTGTTCTTGTTACTCAGCCATCAGGTCTCAGTCTATGTTTCTCTGATGTAGTCATGAGTTGTTCTTGTTACTCAGCCATCAGGTCTCAGTCTGTTTCTCTGATGTAGTCATGAGTTGTTCTTGTTATTCAGCCATCAGGTCTCAGTCTGTTTCTCTGATGTAGTCATGAGTTGTACTTGTTACTCAGCCATCAGGTCTCAGTCTGTTTCTCTGATGTAGTCATGAGTTGTACTTGTTACTCAGCCATCAGGTCTCAGTCTATGTTTCTCTGATGTAGTCATGAGTTGTTCTTGTTACTCAGCCATCAGGTCTCAGTCTGTTTCTCTGATGTAGTCATGAGTTGTACTTGTTACTCAGCCATCAGGTCTCAGTCTATGTTTCTCTGATGTAGTCATGAGTTGTTCTTGTTACTCAGCCATCAGGTCTCAGTCTGTTTCTCTGATGTAGTCATGAGTTGTTCTTGTTACTCAGCCATCAGGTCTCAGTCTATGTTTCTCTGATATATGTGCATGTTGTTGCTGTATGTGTCTGTTGACAAATTCAATCTCCCGTGGGATTAATAAAGTTTATTAAAAGTCTTACCGGGGCAGAGGGTGTGCAGGGTGTCATGGCCGCTCCACAGGGCACTGGTCAGGTGACTCTGGGAGGACCCAGAGAACAACAGGAAGTACTCCTCACCCTCCTCATCCTCAGTCTGCTCTTCGTCACATAGCTGTACTGTTATCACAACCTTACCCTGCAGAGAAGGAGAGGAGGGGGTTAAGGTTACCTTGCGTAACTGCTTAAAAGTGCAGAAATGCCAATGAGATTTTACAGTTGGTCTTTGTAAGTTTTCCGTAATACTGTGAGAGCTGTTTAAGTGACAGAAAATGTCCTCCTGACTGTTGTGATTAGATTTGTCATTTTATTAGGATCTTTTTTTAGCCTAAATTAGAAAAACAACAAAAGCAAAGTAAAAGCACAAAAACACAAACAAAGATCCTACTACCTATAGATATTACGAGTTAAACCCCCCAGCCCTCCTCCTCCTCCCCCCTCCACCCACATATGAATTTAAATACAACATAGCATATTACAATAACCTCTTAGACCCACTCTAGTCGTTCAAGACATTTTGTGAATTAATCTCTTAAAACAACTATTTGGCAAGTTTTTTGGAACTTTCTGGCAAGGAGTTCCAGGACTTCACTACCCTGAAAGTAAAAGCTATTTTGCGCAGCTCTACTCTGGGTTTTGGTTCTATGAGTGGCCTTGGTTCTGCTCTGTGTCTTTGACCATATCCAGTTTAACATCCAGTATACAGCGGTTTGTCTTAGACTGGTGAATTTTATGAGAAATGATGTACATTCTTTTCGATCATTTCCTAAACAGTCGGCCATTTGAGTGCATTATGTAATTCTATGGAGGACCTCTCGTAACCACATGAGGTGCCGATGATTTTGTTGCAGAGCTGTGATGACCAAAAGAGACTAGCAGCACACCTAACAGCCTAGTCTCTGAAACCTCTTCTATGGTTGTCCCGCCACCTAACAGCCTAGTCTCTGAAACCTCTTCTATGGTTGTCCCGCCACCTAACAGCCTCTGAAACCTCTTCTATGGTTGTCCCGCCACCTAATAGCCTAGTCTCTGAAACCTCTTCTATGGTTGTCCCGCCACCTAACAGCCTAGTCTCTGAAACCTCTTCTATGGTTGTCCCGCCACCTAACAGCCTAGTCTCTGAAACCTCTTCTATGGTTGTCCCGCCAACTGGCAGCTGTAAAGGAGGGCAGTTTCATCCTTCTCCTCGTCGTACATATTAGCATTGCCTTGGTTCCCTTTGTAATTACCACTAATTTGTTTTGGGTTATCCAATTTGAAATACTTCAAGAGCCTCTTTAAGCTGCTCTACAGAATTGCCAGTTACATAGACAGTGGTATCGTCAGCAAACATGGTTGCCATAGAATTGGAAAGCACCAGAGGGAGATCATTTGCATACAGCAAGTACATAAGAGATCCTAGAAAGCTTCCTTGTGGGACACCACAGCATACAGAATGAGGTCCTAGGCAGCTGCCTTGTGGGACACCACAGCATACAGAATGAGGTCCTAGGCAGCTGCCTTGTGGGACACCACAGCATACAGAATGAGGTCCTAGGCAGCTGCCTTGTGGGACACCACAGCATACAGAATGAGGTCCTAGGCAGCTGCCTTGTGGGACACCACAGCATACAGAATGAGGTCCTAGGCAGCTGCCTTGTGGGACACCACAGCATACAGAATGAGGTCCTAGGCAGCTACCTTGTGGGACACCACAGCATACAGAATGAGGTTCAGAATAGGAACCATTTATGAATGTAAACTGATTTCTGTTGACAAGATAGGACTGTAACCATCTTAAATGAGGTGTTATCATATCCATAGTGACACAATTTCATCAACAGTATATCATGATCAACAAGGTCAACAGCAGCACTAAAATCAACAAGCAGCACACCCACAAGTTCACCTTGGCCACGTGACCTGAGCCATTGACCTGTTAAATCAACCAGACCTGTTGCAGTCCAGTGATCCTTACGGTACGCATTCTGGTAGGCTGGGATCATTTCATTATGTTCTATATACACCCATATATGGTCACTGACAATTGCTTCCAAAATCTTTTTTTATTAATTGTAAAAAAAAAAAAGGGGGTAGATCAGCTTTAATATTGCAGATAGATTGTAGCTTCCATCAATGTAATTGTCTGCATCATTTCCAACCCCCCCCCCCCCCCCCCCCCCATATATGTTTTGGATTCAGAACACATGTTGTTATGTTACAGCCTTATATTTAAATGGATTATATAGTTTTGTTCCCCCCTTCATCAATACCCCATAATGACAAAGCAAAAAACGGTTTTTAGAAATGTTGGAAAAAAATAAAATAAAATAAAATAATTAGAAATATGAAATATTACATTTACATAAGTATTCAGACGATTTACTCAGTACTTTGTTGAAGCACCTTTGGAAGCGACTACAGCCTCGAGTCTTCAGGGGTATGACGCTACAAGCTTGGCACACCTATATTTGGGGAGTTTCTCCCATTCTTCTCTGCAGATCCTCTCAAGATCTGTCAGGTTGGATGGGGAGTGTCGCTGCACAGCTATTTTCAGGTCTCTCCAGAGATGTTCAATCGGGTTCAAGTCCGGGCTCTGGCTGGGCCACTCAAGGACATTCATAGACTTGTCCCGAAGCCATTCCTGTGTTGTCTTGGCAGTGTGTTTAGGGTCGTTGTCCTGTTGGAAGGTGAACCTTCGCCCCAGTCTGAGGTCCTGAGCGCTCTGGAGCAGGTTTCCATCAAGTATCTCTCTGTACTTTGCTCCGTTCACCTTTCCCTCGATCTCCCAGTCCCTGCCGCTGAAAAACATTCCCATCATGCTTCACCGTAGGGATGGTGCCAGGTTTCCTCCAGACATGACGCTTGGCATTCAGGCCAAGGAGTTCAATCTTGGTTTCATCAGACCAGCGCATCATGTTTCTCATGGTCTGAGAGTCTTTAGGTGCCTTTTGGCAAACTCCATGTGCCTTTTACTGAGGAGTGGCTTCCGTCTGGCCACTCTACCATAAAGGCCTGATTGGTGGAGTGCTGCAGAGATGGTTGTCCTTCTGGAAGGTTCTCCCATCTCCACAGAGGAACTCTGGAGCTCTGTCAGAGTGACCAGAGGGTTCTTGGTCACCTCCCTGACCAAGGCCCTTCTCCCCCGATTGCTCAGTTTGGCCGGGAGGCCAGCTCTAGGAAGAGTCTTGGTGGATCCAAACTTCCTCCATTTAAGAATGATGGAGGCCACTGTGTTCTTGGGGACCTTTGAAGCTGCAGAAATATTTTGGTACCCTTCCCCAGATCTGTGCCTCAACATAATCCTGTCTTGGAGCTCTACGGACAATTCCTTCGACCTCATGGCTTGGTTTTTGCTCTGACATGCACTTTCAACTGTGGGACCTTATATAGACAGGTGTGTGCCTTTCCAAATCATGTCCAATCAATTGAATTTACCGCAAGTAGACTCCAATCAAGTTGTAGAAACATCTCAAGGATGATCAACGGAAACAGGATGCACCTGAGCTCAATTTTGAGTCTCATAGCAAAGGGTCTGAATACTTACGTAAATAAGGTATTTATTTTTTTACATTTGCCTTTCCAAATCAATTGAATTTACCCAAGTTGTGGAGGATCTGAATACTTACGTAAATAAGGTATTTATATTTTTACATTTTTAATTAAAGTGCAAAAAGTTCTACAAAACTGTTTTTGCTTTGTCATTATTGGGTGTTGTGTGTAGAATGATGAGGAAAAACATGAATTTAATCAATTTTAGAATAAGGCTGTAACGTAATAAAATGCGGAAAAAGTCAAGGGGTCTGAATACTTTCCGAATGCACTGTATATACACTACCAGTCAATAGTTTTGGACACACCTACTCATTCAAGGGTTTTTCTTTATTTTTACTATTTTCTATATTGTAGAATAATAGTGAAGACATCAAAGCTATGAAATAACACATATGGAAACATGTAGTAACCAAAAAAGTGTTAAACAAATCAAAATATATTTGAGATTTGAGATTTTTCACATAGCCACCCTTTGCCTTGATGACAGCTTTGCACACTCTTGGCATTCTCTCAACCAGCTTCATGAGACTGCATTTCAATTAACAGGTGTGCCTTCTTAAAAGTGAATTTGTGGAATTTCTTTCCTTCTTAATGCGTTTGAGCCAATCAGTTGTGCTGTGACAAGGTAGGGGGGTATACAGAAGATAGCCCTATTTGGTAAAAGACCAAGTCCATATTATGGCAAGAACAGCTCAAATAAGCAAAGAGAAACAACAGTCCATCAATACGGAACATTTCAAGAACTATGAATGTTTCTTCAAGTGCAGTCGAAAAAAACATCAAGCGCTATGATGAAACTGGCTCTCATGAGGACCGCCACAGGAATGGAAGACCCAGAGTTACCTCTGCTGCAGAGGATTAGTTCATTAGAGTTACCAGCCTCAGAAATTGCAGCCCAAATAAATGCTTCACAGAGTTCAAGTCACAGACACATCTCAACATCAACTGTTCAGAGGGGACTGTGTGAATCAGGCCTTCGTGGTCGAATTGCTGCAAAGAAACCACTACTAAAGGACACCAATAATAAGAAGAGACCTGCTTGGGCCAATAAACATGAGCAATAGACCGGTGAAAATGTGTCTATTGGTCTGGAGTCCAAATTGGAGATTTTTGGTTCCAACCGCCATGTGTATTTCCCACCGTAAAGCATGGAGGAGGAGGTGTTATGGTGTGGGGGTGCTTTGCTGGTGACACTGTCTGTGATTTATTTAGAATTCAAGGCACACTTAACCAGCATGGCTACCACAGCATTCTGCAGTGATACGCCATCCCATCTGGTTTGGGCTTAGTGGGACTATCATGTGTTTTTCAACAGGACAATGACCCAACACACCTCCAGGCTGTGTTAGGGCTATTTGACCAAGAAGGAGAGCGATTGAGTGCTGCATCAGATGACCTGGCCTCCACAATCACCCGACCTCAACCCAATTGAGATGGTTTGGGATGAGTCGGACGGCAGAGTGAAGGAAAAGCAGCCAACAAGTGCTAAGCATATGTGGGAACTCCTTCAAGACTGTTGGAAAAAGCATTCCAGGTGACTGCCTCATGAAGTTGGTTGAGAGAATGCCAAGAGTGTGCAAAGCTGTCATCAAGGCAAAGAGTGGATATTTGAAGAATCTAAAATCTTAAATATATTTTGATTTGTTTAACACTTTTTAGGTTACTACATGATGCCATATGTGTTATTTCATAGTTTTGATGTCTTCACTATTATTCTACAATGTAGAAAATTGTAAAAATAAAGAAAAAGCCTTGAATGAGTATGTGTCCAAACTTTTGACTGGTACTGTATATATATTTTTTTATTCAATTTGTATATTTGAGGTTAGCCATAATGTTTGTTGTATTATTTGTTCTGTCTCTTCTGGAGGATTAAACTGAAATAGCAACCAACTTTCTATGGTTTGTTTTAAGAAAAGCGATATTTTGGAGATTATTTTATTTTCAAATAACCGAAAGTGAGAGGCTGTAATCTGAATAAAGGGAAAAAGGTCCTTCTTGAACATGGGGTGAGACATTCTTACTAATCTGCTAGAGAACCTGTTCGGATTTAAGTATAACATTTTTATGGCTGAAGCCTTTACTGAGAGGGATAATGCTTTAATATTAATTAATTTTTGCCCTTTGAATTGTTATTCATTATATAAATAAGGAAGTTGAATTTTTTCTGGCTTTCCGTTTGTTCGCTAGGTGTAGGCAAGTCCAATAGGTAAACTGGGACATGACTAAAGAGTTAATCAGGGGGATGTTTCCACAAACAGACAGGTATTTTCCTTTCCACGGTAGCAAGATTGTATTTATTTTTGTTAACATTCTATTAAAATGTATTGTAATGAGACCATTTCTTTCTTTCGGGATAGGTAAAAGCTTTATTTTCTGCATCATTCTTAAATGGATGAAGTTTGGAACCACCAAGAATCTTCCTAGAGCTGGCCGCCCGGCCAAACTGAGCAATCGGGGGAGAAGGGTCTTGGTCAGGGAGGTGACCAAGAACCCGATGGTCACTCTGACAGAGCTCCAGAGTTCCTCTGTGGAGATGGGAGAACCTTCCAGAAGGACAACCATCTCTGCAGCACTCCACCAAATCAGGCCTTTATGGTAGAGTTGCCAGACCGAAGCCACTCTTCAGTAAAAGGCACATGACAGCCCACTTGGAGTTTGCCAAAAGGCACATAAAGGACTCTCAGACCATGAGAAACAAGATTCTCTGGTCTGATGAAACCAAGACTGAACTCTTTGGCCTGAATGCCAAGTGTCACATCTGAAGGAAACCTGGCACCATCCCTACGGTGAAGCATGGTGGTGGCAGCATCAAGCTGTGGGGATGTTTTTCAGCAGCAGGGACTGGGAGACTAGTCAGGATAGAGGGAAAGATGAACGGAGCAAAGTACAGAGAAATCCTTGATGAAAACCTGCTCCAGAGCGCTCAGGACCTCAGACTGGGGCGAACGTTCACCTTCCAACAGGACAACGACCCTAAGCACACAGCCAAGACAACGCAGGAGTGGCTTCGGGACAAGTCTGTACATTGCCTTGAGTGGCCCAGCCAGAGCCCGGACTTGAACCCGATCTAAAATCTCTGGAGAGACCTGAAAATAGCTGTGCAGCGACGCTCCCCATCCAACCTGACAGATCTTGAGAGGATCTGCAGAGAGGAATGGGAGAAACTCCCCAAATACAGTTGTGCCAAGCTTGTGGCGTCATACCCAAGAAGACTCGAGGCTGTAATCGCTGCCAAAGGTGCTTCAACAAAGTACTGAGTAAAGGGTCTGAATATTTATGTAAATGTGATATTTCATTTTTTTGTATGGACAAAGTCATGGGGTCTGAATGCATTGTACATAACGTTAACCCATTGTATAAGAGATTGTCCAACATTTAAATAATCCAGGCATTTATATATAAATTCCAGTCGAACTTTATGAAAAGCCTTTTTAAAGTCAGCTATGAATAGCAGGCCTGGTTTCCCAGATTTTTCCCAGTGTTCTATTGTTTCCAGTACTTGTCTTATATTATCTCCAATGTATCTTCCATGTAAAAAACCTGTCTGATTAGGATGAATAATATCTGACAATACCTTTTTAATTCTATGCGTTATTAATTTTGCTAGAATTTTTGCATCACAACACTGAAGTGTTTTAAATGGACTGGATCTTTATATTTACCACCTTCCAAAATCTTACTAAATCATGACAGTAGGCTAATTGGTCTACTGTTTGATACCATAAAAGGTTATTTTATTTATTTGGGAATTGGAAACGATTCTGCATGCTTCCGTTCATTTAGGCTGTGACTTAGATATTGTCATTTTCACATTTACATAAATTCATAGAATGTTTGGGAATGACGTACAGTAAGGCCTTATTGAAGATGCTATAGCGATATAGAGTGGGAAAGGGGCCGTGTGTTTGGACAACTAATAGAACCTAGACAATCAGAACAACAGTAGGCCTTTAAGCAAATGAGCAACACGGTAGAGTCTAGAACACATGAGCAACACTGTAGAGTCTAGAACACATGAGCAGCTCTGTAGAGTCTAGAACACATGAGCAACACTGTAGAGTCTAGAACACATGAGCAGCACTGTAGAGTCTAGAACACATGAGCAACACTGTAGAGTCTAGAACACATGAGCAGCTCTGTAGAGTCTAGAACACATGAGCAACACTGTAGAGTCTAGAACACATGAGCAGCACTGTAGAGTCTAGAACACATGAGCAACACTGTAGAGTCTAGAACACATGAGCAGCTCTGTAGAGTCTAGAACACATGAGCAACACTGTAGAGTCTAGAACACATGAGCAACACTGTAGAGTCTAGAACACATGAGCAGCTCTGTAGAGTCTAGAACACATGAGCAACACTGTAGAGTCTAGAACACATGAGCAGCACTGTAGAGTCTAGAACACATGAGCAACACTGTAGAGTCTAGAACACATGAGCAGCTCTGTAGAGTCTAGAACACATGGAGCAACACTGTAGAGTCTAGAACACATGAGCAGCACTGTAGAGTCTAGAACCACATGAGCCAACACTGTAGAGTCTAGAACACATGAGCAGCACTGTAGAGTCTAGAACACATGAAGCAACACTGTAGAGTCTAGAACACATGAGCAACACTGTAGAGTCTAGAACACATGAGCAACACTGTAGAGTCTAGAAACAATGAGCAGCTACTGTAGAGTCTAGAACACCATGAGCAACACTGTAGAGTGTAAAACACATGAGCAGCTCTGTAGAGTCTACAACACATGAGCAGCTCTGTAGAGTCTAGAACACATGAGCAACACTGTAGAGTCTAAACACATGAGCAGTTTGTAAGTCTAGAAAAATAAACAGTCTGTAGAGTCTAGAACAATGAGAAAACACTGAGAGTTAAACACATGAGCAGCTCTGTAGAGTCAAAACAATGACAGCTCTGTGAGTCTAGAACCCCAAGGCAACATTAGATTTCTGAAAAGAGCGCTCTGTAGATTTAAAAACACGGAGCAGTTGTGAGTTAGAACACAGACAACACTGTAGAGTCAGAAACATGACACCCCTTTAGAGTCTAGAAAAGACGATGGAGGGAAAAACGGCCCGTAAGGGAGGAAGGGACGACTACTGGAATGGAGCCAAGTCTGGACAAATGTTCGTAGCTTGCTGCAACCAGGACAGGGGAAGGGTGTAAAATCCGGCAACAACCCTCCTCCTTCCTCCTCCACTCAAACCTTTCCGCCTACAAGGGTGTGACAACCTAATATGTGGCTAGGGAGCTTTGGGGAAAACAGGGCCTTTGGGGGGAAAACCCTTTTCACAGTCATCCCCCCATGTCCACTTCCCACCCGATGGGAGTGTACATTGATGTTAGTATAACCCAGAACTTTTCCATAAGGTATCAAGCACAGTAGCCCAATAGCTGGCCTGGTTCTATTCACCATGTCAGTAGCCCAATATCTGGCCTGGTTCTATTCACCATGTCAGTAGCCCAATATCTGGCCTGGTTCTATTCACCATGTCAGTAGCCCAATATCTGGCCTGGTTCTATTCACCATGTCAGTAGCCCAATATCTGGCCTGGTTCTATTCACCATGTCAGTAGCCCAATATCTGGCCTGGTTCTATTCACCATGTCAGTAGCCCAATATCTGGCCTGGTTCTATTCACCATGTCAGTAGCCCAATATCTGGCCTGGTTCTATTCACCATGTCAGTAGCCCAATATCTGGCCTGGTTCTATTCACCATGTCAGTAGCCCAATATCTGGCCTGGTTCTATTCACCATGTCAGTAGCCCAATATCTGGCCTGGTTCTATTCACCATGTCAGTAGCCCAATATCTGGCCTGGTTCTATTCACCATGTCAGTAGCCCAATAGCTGGCCTGGTTCTATTCACCATGTCAGTAGCCCAATATCTGGCCTGGTTCTATTCACCATGTCAGTAGCCCAATATCTGGCCTGGTTCTATTCACCATGTCAGTAGCCCAATATCTGGCCTGGTTCTATTCACCATGTCAGTAGCCCCAATATCTGGCCTGGTTCTATTCACCATGTCAGTAGCCCAATAGCTGGCCTGGTTCTATTCACCATGTCAGTAGCCCAATATCTGGCCTGGTTCTATTCACCATGTCAGTAGCCCAATAGCTGGCCTGGTTCTATTCACCATGTCAGTAGTGATTATTGACTACAGACTGTGGTTAAGGTATAGGAGTCAGTAGTGATGATTGACTACAGACTGGTTAAGGTATAGGAGTCAGTAGTGATGATTGACTACAGACTGTGGTTAAGGTATATTATACTACAGACCCTATTCACACACTACTAATATACTACTAATATAATACTAATATACTGCAGCCACCCCAGACCCTATTCACACACTACTAATATACTACTAATATACTACTAATATACTGCAGCAACCTCAGACCCTATTCACACACTACTAATATACTACTAATATACTACTAATATACTGCAGCCACCCCAGACCCTATTCACACACTACTAATATACTACTAATATACTGCAGCCACCCCAGACCCTATTCACACACTACTAATATACTACTAATATACTACTAATATACTGAAGCCACCCCAGACCCTATTCACACACTACTAATATACTACTAATATACTACTAATATACTGCAGCCACCCCAGACCCTATTCACACACTACTAATATACTACTAATATACTGCAGCCACCCAGACCCTATTCAAACACTACTAATATACTACTAATATACTACTAATATACTACTAATATACTGCAGCCACACCAGACCCTATTCACACACTACTAATATACTACTAATATACTGCAGCCACCCAGACCCTATTCACACACTACTAATATACTACTAATATACTACTAATATACTGCAGCCACCCCAGACCCTATTCACACACTACTAATATACTACTAATATACTACTAATATACTGCCGCCATCACAGACCCTATTCACACACTACTAATATACTACTAATATACTACTAATATACTTCAGCCACCCCAGACCCTATTCACACACTACTAATATACTACTAATTGTCACGGATTCTGCCGAGACTGCTCCTCCTCCTGGTTCGGGCAGGCTTCGGCGTTCGCCGTCCCCGGAGTACTAGCTGCCACCGCTCTATGTTTCTTGGTGTGATTGCTTTCGTCTGTCTTTTACACCTGTGTCCAGTTGTGTGTTGATTACTTGTCCTATAAGTTCCTTGTTTTGCTTAGGCTAGATTGTGTGTTGTTTTTTGCCTGTCCGTTGTGCTGCGTGTTTTGTTCCTGTTTTCGTGTCATTTTGTTTTACGCACAGTTTGCGTATTTTCTCGCCTCTGTTTTTTGTTGAGGCCGTTCTCTGTATTTTGCCATTTGGATTACTTCAGTAAACTTTGTTGGACTAGCTTCGGTGTCCTGCGCCTGACTTCCACACACCATACACCTCAGCCCTTGACAGAACAACACACCCATCATGGAGTCAGCAGGAGCAGTGGCGGCACCCAAGTCGCTGGAGGATCGGATCAGCGATCAAGACACCATGATCCGGCAACTTGGGGCCGCCATGAACGAGGTGTCCAACACTCTGCGCCGGTTGGTGACTGGAGAGGTGCCCACGCCTTCTCACACCATCCCATCACCAACGGCCAGTCCTCCTCTCTCAGCACCGGAACCCAGGGGCATACGGCTCTCGCTCCCGAGGGCATATGACGGTTCTGCAGCCGGGTGTCAGGGGTTCCTCCTGCAGGTGGAACTCTACCTGGCTACCATACACCCAGCGCCCTCGGGGTACGAGAGCGTCTCCGCCCTCATCTCCTGTCTGTCCGGCAAGGCGTTGGAGTGGGCCAACGCCGAATGGAGGGGAATAGACGCCGCTACCATCACCTACGCGGAGTTCTCCCGCCGCTTCAGGGCTGTCTTCGATAACCCACCTGAGGGGAAGGCGGCGGGGGAGCGTCTGTTCCACCTCCGACAGGGGAAGAGGAGCGCACAGGAGTTCGCCCTGGAGTTCCGGACTCTAGCGGCGGATGCGGGGTGGAATGAGAGGGCCCTCATCGACCATTACCGGTGTAGCCTACGAGAGGACGTTCGTCGTGAGCTGGCCTGCAGGGACACCAACCTTTCCTTCGACCAGTTGGTAGACATCTCCATCCGTCTAGACACCCTGCTGGCTACCCGCGGACGTCCCGAGTGGGGGTCGTCCATTCCACCCTCCAGCACCTCCGAGCCGGTTCCCATGGAGCTCGGGGGTGCTGGCGCTAGAGAGAGGAGGAGAGAGAACCCGAGGGGGGCCATCCCCTGCACCAACTGTGGCCGTGGAGGACACACCGCGGCCAGGTGCTGGGGAGGGTCGCCTGGGAGAGGGGACAACAGGTCACGCACTGGGGAGTCATTTCAGGTGAGTAGGCGCCCCACTTACCCAGAGCTCTCTGTTGGTCACATGAGTATACCTGTGAGATTTCCACAGGTGGCACCTCATTTCCAGCATAAGGCGCTAGTAGATTCAGGCGCAGCTGGGAATTTTGTTGATCGAGCTTTTTGTTATAAGTTAGGAATTCCCCTTCGGCCAGTAGAAGCCCCCTTTCCTGTTCACGCCCTAGACAGCCGGCCGTTGGGGTCGGGGCTGATCAGAGAAGTCACAGCACCACTTATGATGACGACGCAGGGGGGTCATGAGGAGACCATTCAGTTTTATCTGATTGACTCTCCTGCGTACCCCGTGGTGCTGGGGCTTCCCTGGTTAAGCACCCATGATCCTACCATTGCGTGGCAACAGAGGGCTCTTATGGAGTGGTCTGCCCAGTGTGTAGGGAGATGTCTAGGTGTTTCCTTAGGGGCGACCTCGGTAGAGAGTCCGAACCAAGTGCCCGCAATGCACATTCCCCCTGAGTATGAGGATCTAGCACTTGTGTTCAGTAAGACGAGGGCTACACGGCTACCACCTCATAGACAGGGGGATTGTGCGATAGATCTCCAAACAGGAGCGGCACTTCCGCGGAGCCGTGTGTATCCACTGTCTCAAGAGGAGACAGCGGCTATGGAAACTTACATAGCCGAGTCATTGGCACAGGGATACATACGGTCCTCTACTTCCCCGGTTTCCTCGAGTTTCTTCTTTGTGAAGAAGAAGGACGGGGGTTTGCGCCCGTGTATTGACTATCGTAGTCTCAATCAGATCACGGTTAAGTACAGTTACCCTCTTCCGCTGATTGCGACTATGACAGAATCATTACGCGGAGCGCAGTTCTTCACAAAGTTGGATCTCAGGAGCGCGTACAATCTGGTACGCATTAGGGAGGGGGACGAATGGAAGACCGCATTTAGCACCACCTCGGGTCATTACGAGTATCTCGTCATGCCATACGGGTTAATGAATGCTCCTTCAGTTTTCCAATCCTTTGTTGACGAGATTTTCCGGGACATGCATGGGCAGGGTGTGGTAGTATACATCGACGACATCCTAGTGTACTCTTCTACCCGAGCCGAGCATGTAGCCCTGGTGCGCCGAGTGTTGAGAAGACTGTTGGAGCATGACTTGTATGTCAAGGCAGAGAAATGCTTGTTCTTCCAGGAGTCCGTCTCGTTTTTGGGTTATCGGTTGTCCGCGTCTGGTGTGGAGATAGAGGTAGACCGTGTGTCGGCCGTGCGTAATTGGCAAACTCCAACTACTGTCAAAGAGGTGCAGCAGTTCTTGGGTTTTGCTAATTACTACCGGAGGTTTATCCGGGGCTTTGGACAGGTAGCAGCTCCCATTATGTCCTTGCTAAAGGGGGGTCCGGTTCGGTTGCAGTGGTCAGCTGAGGCGGACAGGGCATTTGCCAAACTGAAGAACCTGTTCACCTCGGCCCCGGTGCTGGCGCATCCGGATCCCTCTTTACCATTCCAAGTAGAGGTAGACGCGTCCGAGGCCGGCATTGGGGCAGTCCTGTCACAACGGTCCGGCACGCCACCTAAGCTCCGCCCCTGTGCGTTCTACTCCAAGAAGCTCAGCGCGGCGGAGCGAAACTATGACGTTGGGGACAGGGAGCTGTTAGCTGTAGTCCAGGCCCTAAAGGTGTGGAGGCATTGGCTTGAGGGGGCTCAACACCCTTTCCTCATTCTGACTGATCACCGTAACCTGGAGTACATCAGGGCAGCTAGGAGATTGAACCCTCGTCAGGCTAGGTGGAACATGTTCCTGACCCGGTTTGTTTTTAAGATCACATACATCCCAGGGTCCCAGAACGGTAAGGCAGACGCCCTGTCCCGGCTGTATGACACAGAGGAGAGGTCCATTGAGCCTACTTCCATACTGCCGGAGTCTTGTTTGGTGGCACCGGTGGTGTGGGAGGTCGATGCGGAAATCGAGCGGGCACTGCGTACCGACCCTACTCCCCAAGAGTGTCCTGTGGGGCGGACGTACGTCCCGCTCGAGGTTCGTGATCGCCTGATTTATTGGGCTCATACATCACCCTCCTCTGGACATCCAGGTATTGGCCGGACAGTGCACTGCCTTAGCGTAAAATATTGGTGGCCAACGTTAGCTAGGGATGTGAGGGTTTATGTCTCCTCCTGCTCGGTGTGCGCCCAGTGTAAGGCGCCTAGACATTTGCCCAGGGGTAAGTTACATCCCCTGCCCGTTCCACAACGACCATGGTCCCACCTATCGGTGGATTTTGTGACCGACCTACCCCCCTCCCAGGGGAATACCACCATTTTGGTCATTGTGGATCGGTTTTCCAAGGCCTGTCGTCTCCTCCCAATGCCGGGTCTCCCTACTGCCCTACAGACCGCTGAGGCCCTATTTACCCACGTGTTCCGGCACTATGGGGTCCCCGAGGATATTGTGTCTGACCGAGGTCCCCAGTTCACCTCCAGAGTTTGGGGGGCGTTCATGGAACGCTTGGGGGTCTCGGTAAGCCTTACCTCGGGGTACCACCCAGAGAGCAATGGGCAGGTTGAACGTGTCAACCAGGATGTGGGTAGGTTTTTGAGGTCCTATTGCCGGGACCGGCCGGAGGAGTGGTCTAGGTTCATCCCCTGGGCAGAGATGGCCCAGAACTCTCTCCGCCACTCCTCCACCCATCTAACACCTTTCCAGTGTGTTTTAGGTTATCAGCCGGTCCTGGCACCATGGCACGAGAGCTAGATCGAGGCCCCTGCGGTGGACGAGTGGATTCGGCGCTCGGAGGAGACGTGGGACGCTGCCCATGTCCATCTGCAGCGTGCCATCCGTCAACAAAAGGCGAGCGCCGATCGCCACCGCAGTGAGGGACCGGTGTACGCACCGGGAGATCGAGTCTGGCTCTCGACTCGAAACCTGCCCCTCCGCCTGCCCTGCCGGAAGCTGGGTCGGCGGTTTGTGGGGCCCTTCAAAGTCCTGAGAAGATTGAACGAGGTGTGTTACAGGTTACAACTGCCTATTGAGTACAAAAATATTAACCCCTCGTTCCATGTGTCTCTTCTCAGGCCGGTGGTAGCTGGCCCACTCCAAGAAGATGAGATAGGAGAGACCCCTCCGCCCCCTTTGGACATCGAGGGGGCCCCGGCGTACAGGGTCCGGACCATCTTGGACTCGAGGCGCCGGATGAGTGGTCTCCAGTATCTCGTGGAGTGGGAGGGGTACGGTCCGGAGGAACGGTGCTGGGTGCCCAGGAGGGACATCCTCGATCCATCCCTCCTGACTGAGTTCCACCGTGGGCATCCCACGCGCCCGGATCCGCGTCCTCCTGGCCGTCCCCGAGGCCGGGGTCGGCGCACGGCTGGAGCCGCGCGTCAAGGGGGGGGTACTGTCACGGATTCTGCCGAGACTGCTCCTCCTCCTGGTTCGGGCAGGCTTCGGCGTTCGCCGTCCCCGGAGTACTAGCTGCCACCGCTCTATGTTTCTTGGTGTGATTGCTTTCGTCTGTCTTTTACACCTGTGTCCAGTTGTGTGTTGATTACTTGTCCTATAAGTTCCTTGTTTTGCTTAGGCTAGATTGTGTGTTGTTTTTTGCCTGTCCGTTGTGCTGCGTGTTTTGTTCCTGTTTTCGTGTCATTTTGTTTTACGCACAGTTTGCGTATTTTCTCGCCTCTGTTTTTTGTTGAGGCCGTTCTCTGTATTTTGCCATTTGGATTACTTCAGTAAACTTTGTTGGACTAGCTTTGGTGTCCTGCGCCTGACTTCCACACACCATACACCTCAGCCCTTGACACTAATATACTGCAACCACCCCAGACCCTATTCACACACTACTAATATACTACTAATATACTACTAATATACTACAGCCACCCCAGACCCTATTCACACACTACTAATATACTACTAATATACTACTAATATACTGCAGCCACCCCAGACCCTATTCACACACTACTAATATACTACTAATATACTGCAGCCACCCCAGACCCTATTCACACACTACTAATATACTACTAATATACTACTAATATACTGCAGCCACCACAGACCCTATTCACACACTACTAATATACTACTAATATACTACTAATATACTGCAGCCACCCCAGACCCTATTCACACACTACTAATATACTACTAATATACTACTAATATACTGCAGCCACCCCAGACCCTATTCACACATTACTAATATACTACTAATATACTACTAATATACTGCAGCCACCCCAGACCCTATTCACACACTACTAATATACTACTAATATACTACTAATATACTGCAGCCACCCCAGACCCTATTCACACACTACTAATATACTACTAATATACTGCAGCCATCACAGACCCTATTCACACACTACTAATATACTACTAATATACTACTAATATACTGCAGCCACCCCAGACCCTATTCACACACTACTAATATACTACTAATATACTGCAGTCTCCCCAGACCCTATTCACACACTACTAATATACTACTAATATACTACTAATATACTGCAGCCACCCCAGACCCTATTCACACACTACTAATATACTACTAATATACTACTAATATACTGCAGCCACCCCAGACCCTATTCACACACTACTAATATACTACTAATATACTGCAGCCACCCCAGACCCTATTCACACACTACTAATATACTACTAATATACTGCAGTCACCCCAGACCCTATTCACACACTACTAATATACTACTAATATACTACTAATATACTGCAGCCACCCCCAGACCCTATTCACACACTACTAATATACTACTAATATACTACTAATATACTGCAGCCACCCCAGACCCTATTCACACACTACTAATATACTACTAATATACTACTAATATACTGCAGCCACACCAGACCCTATTCACACACTACTAATATACTACTAATATACTACTAATATACTGCAGCCACACCAGACCCTATTCACACACTACTAATATACTACTAATATACTACTAATATACTACTAATATACTGCAGCCACCCCAGACCCTATTCACACACTACTAATATACTACTAATATACTGCAGCCACCACATACCCTATTCACACACTACTAATATACTACTAATATACTACTAATATACTGCAGCCACCCCAGACCCTATTCACACACTACTAATATACTACTAATATACTACTAATATACTGCAGCCACCCCAGACCCTATTCACACACTACTAATATACTACTAATATACTACTAATATACTGCAGCCACCCCAGACCCTATTCACACACTACTAATATACTACTAATATACTACTAATATACTGCAGCCACCCCAGACCCTATTCACACACTACTAATATACTACTAATATACTACTAATATACTGCAGCCACCCCAGACCCTATTCACACACTACTAATATACTACTAATATACTGCAGCCACCCCAGACCCTATTCACACACTACTAATATACTACTAATATACTACTAATATACTGCAGCCACCCCAGACCCTATTCACACACTACTAATATACTACTAATATACTACTAATATACTGCAGCCACCCCAGACCCTATTCACACACTACTAATATACTCCTAATATACTACTAATATACTGCAGCCACCCCAGACCCTATTCACACACTACTAATATACTACTAATATACTGCAGCCACCCCAGACCCTATTCACACACTACTAATATACTACTAATATACTGCAGCCACCCCAGACCCTATTCACACACGACTAATATACTACTAATATAGTACTAATATACTATTAATATACTGCAGCCACCCCAGACCCTATTCACACACTACTAATATACTACTAATATACTGCAGCCACCCCAGACCCTATTCACACACTACTAATATACTACTAATATACTACTAATATACTGCAGCCACCCCAGACCCTATTCACACACTACTAATATACTACTAATATACTGCAGCCACCCCAGACCCTATTCACACACTACTAATATACTACTAATATACTACTAATATACTACTAATATACTGCAGCCACCCCAGACCCTATTCACACACTACTAATATACTACTAATATACTACTAATATACTGCAGCCATCACAGACCCTATTCACACACTACTAATATACTACTAATATACTACTAATATACTGCAGCAACCCCAGACCCTATTCACACACTACTAATATACTACTAATATACTGCAGCCACCCCAGACCCTATTCACACACGACTAATATACTACTAATATACTGCAGCCACCCCAGACCCTATTCACACACTACTAATATACTACTAATATACTACTAATATACTGCAGCCACCCCAGACCCTATTCACACACTACTAATATACTACTAATATACTGCAGCCACCCCAGACCCTATTCACACACTACTAATATACTACTAATATACTACTAATATACTGCAGCCACCCCAGACCCTATTCACACACTACTAATATACTACTAATATACTACTAATATACTGCAGCCATCACAGACCCTATTCACACACTACTAATATACTACTAATATACTACTAATATACTGCAGCAACCCCAGACCCTATTCACACACTACTAATATACTACTAATATACTGCAGCCACCCCAGACCCTATTCACACACGACTAATATACTACTAATATACTGCAGCCACCCCAGACCCTATTCACACACTACTAATATACTACTAATATACTACTAATATACTGCAGCCACCCCAGACCCTATTCACACACTACTAATATACTACTAATATACTGCAGCCACCCCAGACCCTATTCACACACTACTAATATACTACTAATATACTACTAATATACTACTAATATACTGCAGCCACCCCAGACCCTATTCACACACTACTAATATACTACTAATATACTACTAATATACTGCAGCCACCCCAGACCCTATTCACACACTACTAATATACTACTAATATACTACTAATATACTGCAGCCACCCCAGACCCTATTCACACACTACTAATATACTACTAATATACTACTAATATACTGCAGCCACCCCAGACCCTATTCACACACTGCATGGAATCAAGGACCAGGAGTCACTGTAAGTAGCTCTGGATAAGAGCGTCTGATAAATGACTAAGATGTAATGTAAAATGAGTAATACTTACATATAACGGAGCTTGTTGTGGATTTAGTTTCATGACACTGGACTCTAGAAAGAATGAAATCAAAATCAGTAGATCATACAGAACAAAGTAGGGATCATCCTACCTTAAGGAACCCAGGTATGACCTGTCTACCTGGTAACAGCTGACCAGAGACTAACACCCCTGTTAAAGTAGGGATCATCCTACCTTAAGGAACCCAGGTATGACCTGTCTACCTGGTAACAGCTGACCAGAGACTAACACCCCTGTTAAAGTAGGGATCATCCTACCTTAAGGAACCCAGGTATGACCTGTCTACCTGGTAACAGCTGACCAGAGACTAACACCCCTGTTAAAGTAGGGATCATCCTACCTTAAGGAACCCAGGTATGACCTGTCTACCTGGTAACAGCTGACCAGAGACTAACACCCCTGTTAAAGTAGGGATCATCCTACCTTAAGGAACCCAGGTATGACCTGTCTACCTGGTAACAGCTGACCAGAGACTAACACCCCCTGTTAAAGTAGGGATCATCCTACCTTAAGGAACCCAGGTATGACCTGTCTACCTGGTAACAGCTGACCAGAGACTAACACCCCTGTTAAAGTAGAGATCATCCTACCTTAAGGAACCCAGGTATGACCTGTCTTCCCGGTAACAGCTGACCAGAGACTAACACCCCTGTTAAAGTAGGGATCATCCTACCTTAAGGAACCCAGGTATCACCGGTCTACCCGGTAACAGCTGACACCCCTGTTACCTGGTCATGGATTGGTCAGGTATTACACTGGATATAACAATCAGAGAGGACTGTCTGTTTACCGTCTTTCCTGACCACTCCTGTGTTAACTCAAACCTCAGCTATAGTTTTGTATTCATTCCACAGATTCAAATGTTACTCTGTCTTCCCTCCTTCAGTAGGGGGCTAAGAGGCTATGAGACAGGTCACGAACACTCTGGCCTCTGGCCTCTCTCCTCTCTCCTCTCTCCTCTCACACAGAGATACTTGTTCTCTGACAGTCTGAGCTGGCCAGTCCATTGGGAATATAGCCAAGTGTCAGCCTGTCCTGAGTTAAGGAATTACTTGGAATCAGCTGGCCTGCTCTCCTACAGGACAAACAGTGAAAGGTAAGGGGAAGAGTTAAGGAATGACTTGGGATCAGCTGACAGCGGCCTGCTCTCCTACAGGACAAACAGTGTCCCACTAAACAGACTACAATATACAGTTGAAGTCGGATGATTACATACACCTTAGCCAAATACATTTCAACTCAGTTTTTCACAATTCCTGACATTTAATCCTAGTAAAAATTCCCTGTCTTAGGTCAGTTAGGATCACCACTTTATTTTAAGAATGTGAAATGTCAGAATAATAGTAGAGATAATTATTTATTTCAGCTTTTATTTATTTCATCACATTCCCAGTGTGTCAGAAGTTTACATACACTCAATTAGTATTTGGTAGCATTGCCTTTAAATTGTTTACTTGGGTCAAATGTTTTGGGTAGCCTTCCACAAGCTTCCCACAATAAGTTGGGTGAATTTTGAGTCAGGTTTGCAGGCCTCCTTGCTCGCACACGCTTTTTCAGTTCTGCCCACAAATGTTCTATAGGATTGAGGTCAAGGCTTTGTGATGGCCACTCCAATACCTTGACTTTGTTGTCCTTAAGCCATTTTGCCACAACTTTGGAAGTATGCTTGGGGTCATTGTCCATTTGGAAGACCCATTTGCGACCAAGCTTTAACTTCCTGACTGATGTCTTGAGATGTTGCTTCAATATATCCACATAATTTTCCTTCCTCATGATGCCATCTATTTTGTGAAGTGCACCAGTCCCTCCTGCAGCAAAGCACCCCCACAGCATGATGCTGCCACCCCTGTGCTTCACGGTTGGGATGGTGTTCTTCGGCTTGCAAGCCACCCCATTTTTCCTCCAAACATAACGATGGCCATTATGGCCAAACAGTTCTATTTTTGTTTGATCAGACCAGAGGACATTTCTCCAAAAAGTACAATCTTTGTCCCCATGTGCAGTTGCAAACCGTAGTCTGGCTTTTTTATGGTGGTTTTGGAGCAGTGGCTTCTTCCTTGCTGAGCGGCCTTTCAGGTTATGTCGATATAGGACTCGTTTTACTGTGGATATAGATATTTTTGTGCCGGTTTCCTTCAGCATCTTCACAAGGTCCTTTGCTGTTGTTCTGGGATTGATTTGCACTTTTCGCACCATAGTACGTTCATCTCTAGGAGACAGAATGCGTCTCCTTCCTGAGCAGTATGACGGCTGCGTGGTCCCATGGTGTTTATACATGCGTACTATTGTTTGTACAGATGAACGTGGTACCTTCAGGCGTTTGGAAATTGCTCCCAAGAATGAACCAGACTTCTGGAGGTCTACAAATTTTTTTCTGAGGTCTTGGCTGATTACTTTTGATTTTCCCATGATGTCAAGCAAAGAGGCACTGAGTTTGAAGGTAGGCCTTGAAATACATCCACAGGTACACCTCCAATTAACTCAAATTATGTCAATTAGCCTACCAGAAACTTCTAAAGCCATGACATAATTTCCTGGAATTTTCCAAGCTGTTTAAAGGCACAGTCAACTTAATGTATGTAAACTTCTGACCCACTGGAATTGTGATACAGTGAATTATAAGTGAAATAATCTGTCTGTAAACAGTTGTTGGAAAAATTACTTGTGTCATGCACAAAGTAGATGTCCTAACCGACTTGCCAAAACTATAGTTTGTTAACAAGAAATTTGTGGAGTGGTTGAAAAACGAGTTTTAATGACTCCAACCTAAGTGTATGTAAACTTCCGACTTCAACTGTATACTTGCGGAAAAAATATATATGGGGGATTGGAAGTGGTGCAGACAATTACATTGACGGAAGTTACAATATATCTGCAATATTAAAGCTGATCTACCCCCTAAAAAAACAGAAAATAAACAAACAAAAAAAGCCGTTAGATGCAGTTTATCATAACGCACTGCGCTTTATTACGGGCTACAGCGTTAGTACTCAGCACTGCGCTGTATTAAGGGCCACAGCGTTAGTACTCAGCACTGCGCTGTATTAAGGGCCACAGCGTTAGTACTCAGCACTGCGCTTTATTACGGGCCACAGCGTTAGTACTCAGCACTGCATTCTCTTCCAGACAGTTGGTTGGCCCTCTGTGATGTCATGTAGGTTGATACATTGCTGTGTTTTCATTTATAAAGCCACTTTTACAAAACGTCCCACTGTACCCAACATCTTTACTAAACTTTAGACATAGGAGTTACCACACGGGTCTCAGGGATGGCTAACTCTGGAGATTCCTTCAGTCTCTGCTGAGTTCGCTAAAATCAGCTATTAGTTTTCTTGCACCTTGTTTTTTGGAATGATCTTCAAAATGTTGTTAAATGTGATGTTGTGGTGCCTCTGGGGTAATTCAGAGAGCAGCAGAGGGACAGAGAGCAGCAGAGGGACAGAGAGCAGCAGAGGGACATAGAGCAGCAGAAGGCCGAAGAGCAGCAGAGGGACAGAGAGCAGCAGAGGGACAGAGAGCAGCAGAGGGACAGAGAGCAGCAGAGGGACAGGGGGCAGCAGAGGGCCGAAGAGCAGCAGAGGGACAGAGAGCAGCAGAGGGACAGAGAGCAGCAGAGGGACAGAGAGCAGCAGAGGGACATAGAGCAGCAGAGGGCCGAAGAGCAGCAGAGGGACAGAGAGCAGCAGAGGGACAGAGAGCAGCAGAGGGCCGAAGAGCAGCAGAGAGACGGGGAGCAGCAGAGGGACAGAGAGCAGCAGAGGGACATAGAGCAGCAGAGAGACAGGGAGCAGCAGAGGGCCAGAGAGCAGCAGAGGAACAGAGAGCAGCAGAGGGACAGAGAGCAGCAGAGGGACAGAGAGCAGCAGAGGGACATGGAGCAGCAGAGGGACATAGAGCAGCAGAGGGACAGAGAGCAGCAGAGGGCCAGAGAGCTGATGTTGTGGTGCCTCTGGGGTAATTCAGAAAGCTGATTGAGGACCTTATTACTTATGAATGTGTTTGTTTTTATCACTGGGTTTTTCTTTCTGCTTGTATTTTGGATTTGTATTGATGTGTGTATTAATGTAATTCATGTAATTCAGGGCTCATCTGTAAAAGAGACCTTGGTCCCAGTATGACCCCCTGATAAAATAAAAGGTTAAATAAAAATACAATAATTAAATAAAAATAGATGCCAGTCATTTCCTTGATATCGGCCAATCAACAGCTCGTGTTGGTATTAGATGCCAGTCATTTCCTTGATATCGGCCAATCAACAGCTCGTCATGGTATTAGGAGGATCAGGTGGAGGATAATCAGCTGGCTCTAATAATACCCTTGATCTAATCCTCAGGCCTTAAGTTGCTCTGGACGGCACTTTACTGTGCTGCAGGCTAGCTTCCTGTCTTCCTAGTGACTGCCCTGCACCCTGCTAGCTTCCTGTCTTCCTCAGTGACTGCCCTGCACCCTGCTAGCTTCCTGTCTTCCTCAGGGACTGCCCTGCACCCTGCTTGCTTCCTGTCTTCCTCAGTGACTGCCCTGCACCCTGCTAGCTTCCTGTCTTCCTCAGTAACTGCCCTGCACCCTGCTAGCTTCCTGTCTTCCTCAGTGACTGCCCTGCACCCTGCTAGCTTCCTGTCTTCCTCAGTGACTGCCCTGCACCCTGCTAGCTTCCTGTCTTCCTCAGTGACTGCCCTGCACCCTGCTAGCTTCCTGTCTTCCTCAGTGACTGCCCTGCACCCTGCTAGCTTCCTGTCTTCCTCAGTGACTGCCCTGCACTCTGCTAGCTTCCTGTCTTCCTCAGTGACTGCCCTGCACCCTGCTAGCTTCCTGTCTTCCTCAGTGACTGCCCTGCACCCTGCTAGCTTCCTGTCTTCCTCAGTGACTGCCCTGCACCCTGCTAGCTTCCTGTCTTCCTCAGTGACTGCCCTGCACCCTGCTAGCTTCCTGTCTTCCTCAGTGACTGCCCTGCACCCTGCTAGCTTCCTGTCTTCCTCAGTGACTGCCCTGCACCCTGCTAGCTTCCTCAGTCTACGTGATGCTCTGTGTTGCAGGCTAGCTTCCTGTGTTCCTCAGTGACTGCCCTGCACCCTGCTAGCTTCCTCAGTCTACGTGATGCTCTGTGTTGCAGGCTATCTTCCTGTGTCCTCAGTGACTGCCCTGCACCCTGCTAGCTTCCTCAGTCTACGTGATGCTCTGTGCTGCAGGCTAGCTTCATGTCTTCCTCAGTGACTGCCCTGCACCCTGCTAGCTTCCTGTCTTCCTCAGTGACTGCCCTGCACCCTGCTAGCTTCCTCAGTCTACGTGATGCTCTATGCTGCAGGCTAGCTTCCTGTGTTCCTCAGTGACTGCCCTGCACCCTGCTAGCTTCCTTAGTCTACGTGATGCTCTGTGCTGCAGGCTAGCTTCCTGTGTTCCTCAGTGACTGCCCTACCCTGAGCTGCACCATGCTAGCATTCTCTATGACTGTCTTTCTGACAGCAGATAGACAGAAAGTAGCAGAGGGACAGAGAGCAGCAGAGAGACAGAGAGCAGCAGAGCGAAAGAGGGACAGAGAGCAGCAGAGAGACAGAGAGCAGCAGAGATACAGAGAGCAGCAGAGGGACAGAGAGCAGCAGAGAGCAGCAAATAGACAGAGGGACAGAGAGCAGCAGAGAGACAGAGAGCAGCAGAGAGACAGAGAGCAGCAGAGAGACAGAGGGACAGAGAGCAGCAGAGGGACAGAGGGACAGAGAGCAACAGAGGGACAGAAAGCAGCAGAGAGACATAGTGCAGCAGAGACACAGAGCAGCAGAGAGACATAGGGACAGAGAGCAGCAGAGAGACAGAGAGCAGCAGAGAGACAGAGAGACAGCGAGCAGCAGAGAGACATCGTGCAGCAGATGAACAGAGATCAGCAGAGAGACAGAGAGACAGTGAGCAGCAGAGAGACATAGTGCAGCAGAGAGACAGAGAGACAGCGAGCAGCAGAGATACATAGTGCAGCAGAGACACATAGAGCAGCAGAGAGACATAGGGACAGAGAGCAGCAGAGAGACAGCGAGCAGCAGAGAGACAGAGAGACAGCGAGCAGCAGAGATACATAGTAGAGCAGATGGACAGAGAGCAGCAGAGAGACATAGGGACAGAGAGCAGCAGAGAGACAGAGAGCAGCAGAGAGACAGAGAGACAGCGAGCAGCAGAGAGACATAGTGCAGCAGATGGACAGAGAGCAGCAGAGAGACAGAGAGACAGCGAGCAGCAGAGAGACATAGGGACAGAGAGCAGCAGAGAGACAGAGAGCAGCAGAGAGACAGAGAGACAGCGAGCAGCAGAGAGACATAGTGCAGCAGATGGACAGAGATCAGCAGAGAGACATAGTGCAGCAGAGACACATAGAGCAGCAGAGAGACATAGGGACAGAGAGCAGCAGAGAGACAGAGAGCAGCAGAGAGACAGAGAGACAGAGAGACAGTGAGCAGCAGAGAGACATAGTGCAGCAGATGGACAGAGAGCAGCAGAGAGACAGAGAGACAGCGAGCAGCAGAGAGACATAGGGACAGAGAGCAGCAGAGAGACAGAGAGCAGCAGAGAGACAGAGACAGCGAGCAGCAGAGAGACATAGTGCAGCGGATGGACAGAGAGCAGCAGAGAGACAGAGAGACAGCGAGCAGCAGAGAGACATATTGCAGCAGATGGACAGAGAGCAGCAGAGATACATAGTGCAGCAGAGGGAATTATCACCACACTGGAGAACAGAACAAATGGGATGTTATACTAACTTCCACCCTCCTCATCCATCCACCCTGAGGCTCAACACTTGTAGTGAAACTCTCCATTGAGATACCTGGGTCCAGTCCTGAACAATGGTGCCATAGTGACTCTGACAGCCACTGTCAAGTTCCATGTAGATAGTCATGGTCATTTAAACACACCCGTTGTCTCCACAGGGAGACATTAGCCTATCATGATAAGGCAACCTCACCTAGCCACACAACAGAGGCCTCTGTCTGTGATGAACCACACACCCTCCCAGCCGTCAGCTGCCTAGAGAGGGCAGAGAGGGTTGTGGAGGATAAAAGGTATCCTTAGAGCTGGGTGACAGTTACCACCTTTCTCTTAAAGTGTGCACTTGTCTTGGACACTACCCGTCATGGATCAAATAGGCAGGCAGGCCATTATGAGTTAAGTCATGCTGAGAGAGAGACAGACCAAACAGACAGACCATTATCAGTTGAGTCATGCTGAGAGAGAGACAGACAGACCATTATCAGTTGAGTCATGCTGAGCGACAGCCAGACAGCTCAGAGACAGCCAGACAGACAACTGAGAGACAGCCAGACAGACAGACAGACGGATCAGACGGCCAGAACTACAGACAGTTGAGAGACAGCCAGATAGACGGACAGATGAGAGACAGAAGGAGACAGACAGCTGAGAAACAGCAGACAGACAACTAGAGACAGCCAGACGTGAGAGAAAGCAGATAGACAGACAGCCCAGAGTGAGTCAGATGAGAGACAGCAGGCAGACAGCAAACTGAGAGACAGACAGACGACAGCAGGCAGAACAGCGAGCGACAGCCAGCCAGAATAGATAGCTGAGAGACAGCAGCCAGACAGTGAGAGACAGACAGACAGTGAGAGACAGCCAGACAGACTGAGGACAGACAGAAGCGAGAGACAGACAGAGAGACAGCCACAGACAGTGAGAGACAGCCCAGAACAGAGTGAGAAAAGACAGACAGAAGCTGAGAAAAGCCAGACGAAGTCAGGACAGCCAGAGAGACAGGAGAAAAGCTGAGAGACAAGACAGACAGACAGCCAGAGAAAAACAGAGCCAGACAGACAGTTGAGAGACGCCAGCCAGACAAGCAGACAGACAGCCAGGCAGACAACAGCAGAAAGGGACAGAGCAGACCAGCCAGATGAAGTTTGGGAGAGACAGCCACCAACGCTGAAAGCCGACACTGAAGACAGCCAACAACAGCTGAGAGACAACAACAGCTGAAGACAGACAGACAGCTGAAGACAGCCAAACAACATTTTGAGAGCCCCAAACGACAGACACTGAAAACAACAGACGACAGTTAGAAACAGCCAGACAACAGCTCGAGACAGCCAGAAACAGAAAGCGAGAACCCAGAAAGACGACACTGAGAAACAGCCGCCAGACAACAGCTGAAGACACCCCAGCCAACGGGAAAACAGACAGCTGGGGCAAGCCGAGGCACTGTGGACAGCCAAAGACAGCTTGAGCAGCCAGAGAACCTTGAGACAGCCACAGAAAAACAACTGAAGACCCCAGACAGACAACGTGAGAGACAACGCCCCGACAGACAACAGACAGCAGACGCGACGCAGACAACAACACCCCGACAAAAAGCTGAGAGACACCTACAAACAACTGGGGAAACCCAACAACAGCTGGAAAGCCAGACGACGACAGACAGACAGCCCTTTTGAGTTAGTCAAGCAGAGAACCCGGCAACGAAAACTGAGAGACCACATCAACAGCTGGAGAACCAATAGACGAAAACCCATTTAGTTGAGTCAAGCTAAGAGACAGCCGGGCGACAGACAACTGAGAACAGACAGACGCGACGACAACAGACGACAACAGACAGACAGACAACAGACAACAACATGGAGAGACAGCCACCAGACAACACTGAAGACAGCCAGCCAGACGACAACAACAGCTCGCCCGCCAAGAGACCTTAGACACCAAGAGACAGCTGGAGACGCCAGAAGACAAAAACTGAAACGCCAAAAGACAAAAAACTAAGACGCCGCAACGACAGCTGAGAGACGCCAGACCGACAGACAGCGTAAGAGACAGCCAGCAACAGCCAGACAGCTGAGGACGCCAGCCAGCCAGACCGAGAGACAGCCAGCCAGACAGACAGCTGAAGACAGCCAGCCAGACAGACAGCTGAGAGAAGCCAGCCAGATAGACAGCTGAGGAGACAGCCACCAGACAGACAGCTGAGAGACAGCCATCAGACAGACAGCTGAGAGACAGCCAGGCAGACAGACAGCTAAGAGACAGCCAGCCAGCCAGACAGCTGAGAGACAGCCAGCCAGCCAGACAGCTGAGAGACAGCCAGCCAGACAGACAGCTGAGAGACAGACAGACAGCCAGACAGCCAGGCAGACAGACAGCTGAGAGACAGCCAGACAGACAGACAGCTAAGAGACAGCCAGCCAGCCAGACAGCTGAGAGACAGCCAGCCAGCCAGACAGCTGAGAGACAGCCAGCCAGACAGACAGCTGAGAGACAGCCAGCCAGACAGACAGCTGAGAGACAGCCAGCCAGGATAGACAGCTGAGAGACAGCCAGCCAGACAGACGCTGAGAGACAGCCAGCCAGACAGACAGCTGAGAGAAAAAGCCAGGCAGACAGACAGCTGAGAGACAGCCAGCCAGACAGACAGCTGAGAGACAGCCAGCCAGCCAGACAGCTGAGAGACAGCCAGCCAGACAGACAGCTGAGAGACAGCCAGCCAGACAGACAGCTGAGAGACAGCCAGCCAGACAGACAGCTGAGAGACAGCCAGCCAGACAGACAGCTGAGAGACAGCCAGCCAGCCAGACAGCTGAGAGACAGCCAGCCAGACAGACAGCTGAGAGACAGCCAGCCAGACAGACAGCTGAGAGACAGCCAGCCAGACAGACAGCTGAGAGACAGCCAGCCAGACAGACAGCTGAGAGACAGCCAGCCAAAACAGACAGCTGAGAGACAGCCAGCCAGACAGACAGCTGAGAGACAGCCAGCCAGACAGACAGCTGAGAGACAGCCAGCCAGATAGACAGCTGAGAGACAGCCAGCCAGACAGACAGCTGAGAGACAGCCAGCCAGATAGACAGCTGAGAGACAGCCAGCCAGACAGACAGCTGAGAGACAGCCAGGCAGACAGACAGCTGAGAGACAGCCAGGCAGACAGACAGCTGAGAGACAGCCAGCCAGACAGACAGCTGAGCGACAGACAGACAGCTGAGAGACAGCCAGGCAGACAGACAACTGAGAGACAGACAGACAGCCAGACAGCCAGGCAGACAGACAGCTGAGAGACAGCCAGACAGACAGACAGCTAAGAGACAGCCAGCCAGCCAGACAGCTGAGAGACAGCCAGCCAGCCAGACAGCTGAGAGACAGCCAGCCAGACAGACAGCTGAGAGACAGCCAGCCAGACAGACAGCTGAGAGACAGCCAGCCAGATAGACAGCTGAGAGACAGCCAGCCAGACAGACAGCTGAGAGACAGCCAGCCAGACAGACAGCTGAGAGACAGCCAGGCAGACAGACAGCTGAGAGACAGCCAGCCAGACAGACAGCTGAGAGACAGCCAGCCAGACAGACAGCTGAGAGACAGCCAGCCAGACAGACAGCTGAGAGACAGCCAGCCAGACAGACAGCTGAGAGACAGCCAGCCAGATAGACAGCTGAGAGACAGCCAGCCAGACAGACAGCTGAGAGACAGCCAGCCAGACAGACAGCTGAGAGACAGCCAGGCAGACAGACAGCTGAGAGACAGCCAGCCAGACAGACAGCTGAGAGACAGCCAGCCAGACAGACAGCTGAGAGACAGCCAGGCAGACAGACAGCTGAGAGACAGCCAGCCAGCCAGACAGCTGAGAGACAGCCAGCCAGACAGACAGCTGAGAGACAGCCAGCCAGACAGACAGCTGAGAGACAGCCAGACTGTAATTAGTACTAGTCCTCTGATCATCTCTCTGCTCTGTCTGTCCCCTACTAACACAGAGAATCTCCCAAATGGCACCCTATGCCCTATATAGTGCACTACTTTTGAGCAGAGCCCCCATTAGGGGCTAAAGCTAGAAGGTCTGATTCAGCTGATGATTGGATAGCTTTTAGACTGACCTGAAAGCTGACCACTTACCTCCACTGTGTTCTGAATCAGGATGTGGCTATGAACTGAAAGCTGACCACTGTGTTCTGAATCAGGATGTGGCTATGACCTGAAAGCTGAAAGCTCCACTACCTCCAATCTACTGCTGCTAGTCTGAATAATCCTTCAAAGTAGTGAAAGGTTTAGAGTGCTAGAAAAGAGCCACAGCTCCCTAAACAACTGCTGGTTGACTCACAGGTGGTAACTGAGAGAAGCTCTATTCTGAACTCTTTTAATCAACATTTTCTTGATGCAAGTGGATTATTTGATAGGGTTAAAGGTCAACATGAGCCCCCCTGTGAAATGACCTGACACTCCCGAGCACTCCTTCTCCAGGTTCTCCTTCTCACCCTTCTCTGTCTCAGAGGTGTGCAGAGCCCCTTGAAGCAATTGATGTCCAGAAATCCCCTGTCCCTGTTGATCTAGACCCCCGCCTACTACAACTAGCTGCAGACAGCATTTCTCTCCTGTAACATGCATCTTTAACCTCACCCTAGAATGAGGTTCTGTCATAGCCGGCCGTGACCGGGAGACCCATGGGGCGGCGCACAATTGGCCCAGCGTCGTCCAGGGTAGGGGAGGGAATGGCTGGCAGGGATGTAGCTCAGTTGGTAGAGCATGGCGTTTGCAACGCCAGGGTTGTGGGTTCGATTCCCACGGGGGGCCAGTATAAAAATAAAAAATAATGTACCACTAACTGTAAGTGGCTCTGGATAAGAGCGTCTGATAAATGACTAAAATAAATGTAAATTGTAATGAAATCCCCAAGTTGTGGAAATCAGCATTTGTCCCTCCTCTTTTGAAAGAAGGTGATCACACTCTACTGAACAACTGTCGGCCCATATCTAAGTTGTCTATTCTGCCAAAGGTATTGGATCCCTAGTCAATAAGCATCTTAAGGCCTACCTCCAGGAAAACAATATTTTAAGTGGTGTGCAATCAGGTTTCAGGTCTGGCCACAGCACTGTTACCTCAACGTTGAAGGTTTTGGAGGTCTGGCCACAGCACTGTTACCTCAACGTTGAAGGTTTTGGAGGTCTGGCCACAGCACTGTTACCTCAACGTTGAAGGTTTTGGAGGTCTGGCCACAGCACTGTTACCTCAACGTTGAAGGTTTTGGAGGTCTGGCCACAGCACTGTTACCTCAACGTTGAAGGTTTTGGAGGATGTTCACTGTGCCCTGGATAGGTAGCTGCATTGTGTGTCTGTGTCCATTGACTTGTCTTGGTGTTTGACTCTGTTCTCTATTCAGGTGGCAGCAGTTTGACTCTGTTCTCTATTCAGGTGGCAGCAGTTTGACTCTGTTCTCTATTCAGGTGGCAGCAGTTTGACTCTGTTCTCTATTCAAGTGGCAGCGGTTTGACTCTGTTCTCTATTCAGGTGGCAGCAGTTTGACTCTGTTCTCTATTCAGGTGGCAGCAGTTTGACTCTGTTCTCTATTCAGGTGGCAGCAGTTTGACTCTGTTCTCTATTCAGGTGGCAGCAGTTTGACTCTGTTCTCTATTCAGGTGGCAGCAGTTTGACTCTGTTCTCTATTCAAGTGGCAGCGGTTTGACTCTGTTCTCTATTCAGGTGGCAGCAGTTTGACTCTGTTCTCTATTCAGGTGGCAGCAGTTTGACTCTGTTCTCTATTCAGGTGGCAGCAGTTTGACTCTGTTCTCTATTCAAATATTTAGGTAGCAGGCTTTCCCTAATCATGTTGAGAACCTGGTAAAGAAACTCAAGTTGAGAAGAGGTTTTTATTACAGGCATAAGGCTTGTTTTGGAGGCCAGAAAAGAGCTGGTCCGGTGTACATTTCTGTCTGTCTTGGACTACAGTGACGTCATTTATATGCAGACCTGCACCACCCTGAAGGGACTGGATACAGACTGACTTGTGTCCTGCAGTGGAAACTTGACCAGTTTCTGCATATCTGCATATCTGTAATTCAGTTGATAGGAGATTAATGTGTAAATATACTGTTGAAGGGGATTGCCAGCCCATAATCCACCAAGCATCTGGGTGTTTCTGTTTGTACCATTGGAATTCAATTGTTGTAATAAATAATAAAACTCAACTCGTCGTGTTTGGAGGACAAAGAATGCTGAGTTGCATCCAAAGAACACCATACCTACTGTGAAGCATGGGGGTGGAAACATCATGCTTTGGGGCTGTTTTTCTGCAAAGGGACCAGGACGACTGATCCGTGTAAAGGAAAGAATGAATGGGGCCATGTATCGTGAGATTTTGAGTGAAAACTTCCTTCCATCAGCAAGGGCATTGAAGATGAAACGTGGCTGGGTCTTTCAGCATGACAATGATCCCAAACACACCGCCCGGGCAACGAAGGAGTGGCTTCGTAAGAAGCATTTCAAGGTCCTGGAGTGGCCTAGCCAGTCTCCAGATCTCAAACCCATAGAAAGTCTTTGGAGGAAGTTGAAAGTCCGTGTTGCCCAGCGACAGCCCCAAAACATCACTGCTCTAGAGGAGATCTGCATGGAGGAATGGGCCAAAATACCAACAACAGTATGTGAAAACCTTGTGAAGACTTACAGAAAACGTTTGACCTATGTCATTGCCAACAAAGGGTATATAACAAAGTATTGAGAAACTTTTGTTATTGACCAAATACTTATTTTCCACCATAATTTGCAAATAAATTCATTAAAAATCCTACAATGTGATTTTCTGGATTTTTTTCCCTCATTTTGTCTGTCATAGTTGACGTGTACCTATGATGAAAATTACAGGCCTCTCTCATCTTTTTAAGTGGGAGAACTTGCACAATTGGTGGCTGACTAAATACTTTTTTTCCCCACTGTAAAGTTTACATGAGAGTGGACTATCCAGAGATAAAGTTTACATCAGAGTGGACTATCCAGAGATCAAGTTTACATCAGAGTGGACTATCCAGAAATAACGTTTACATGAGAGTGGACTATCCAGAGATAGAGTTTACATCAGAGTAGACTATCCAGAGATAGAGAAAGTTTACATCAGAGTAGACTATCCAGAGATAGAGAAAGTTTACATCAGAGTAGACTATCCAGAGATAGAGAAAGTTTACATCAGAGTAGACTATCCAGAGATAGAGAAAGTTTACATCAGAGTAGACTATCCAGAGATAGATAAAGTTTACATCAGAGTAGACTATCCAGAGATAGAGAAAGTTTACATCAGAGTAGACTATCCAGAGATAGAGAAAGTTTACATCAGAGTGGACTATCCAGAGATAGAGAAAGTTTACATCAGAGTAGACTATCCAGAGATAGAGAAAGTTTACATCAGAGTAGACTATCCAGAGATAGAGAAAGTTTACATCAGAGTGGACTATCCAGAGATAGAGAAAGTTTACATCAGAGTAGACTATCCAGAGATAGAGAAAGTTTACATCAGAGTAGACTATCCAGAGATAGAGAAAGTTTACATCAGAGTGGACTATCCAGAGATAGAGAAAGTTTACATCAGAGTAGACTATCCAGAGATAGAGAAAGTTTACATCAGAGTGGACTATCCAGAGATAGAGAAAGTTTACATCAGAGTAGACTATCCAGAGATAGAGAAAGTTTACATCAGAGTAGACTATCCAGAGATAGATAAAGTTTACATCAGAGTGGACTATCCAGAGATAGATAAAGTTTACATTAGAGTGGACTATCCAGAAATAGAGAACACTGATTGTTTCCTTGTTTGTTATCTTCAACAAAGTAAATAAAACATAAAGACACTAGAAGACAATCAAGATAGATAGAGAGAACACTGAAAACCAGATATCCCTGACTACACAGATTGTTTGCTGGTTTGTTTACTTCAACTAAGTAAATAAAGCATAAACCAGACACTGCGTTATCCACCTCATGTTCCAACACTTTTAAAACCCAGAAGCCAAACGCAGAAACTATGGATCCAACTTCCCCCGCGCTCATGAATTATCATAATTATTTTGCACACCACTAGAAATCCCTGCATTAGCATGTTTCTGTTGGCCGAAACATCCTGACAAATACAACATATTACTGGCCTTATGTACCTGGAAGTTGTAGATTAAACTGCCGAGAAAAAATAACATAATTGGTCCAAATGGTTGCCCAATCAGGCAGGCTAGATGCAGTTATTTCTAAATGAATAATACCGGGATGCATTCAAAACGCCAGGCGTTTGAGTGGTTATTCAAATTGCATATGCTATTCACTGCAGTTTACAGACTAGATTTTCTCACTTGAAAACAATAATAACATTCTTCATTACATTGTGTTGTTGTAGTCTAGGTAAAATACATTTATTGTCCCTAAAAAACTGAAACATATGGTAGCTTTTCCAGCTGCATTCCCGGGGACTTAGAGGGAGCGCACTCAGCGCAGCCTCGGGAACGCATAGTGCGTTACCTATGATTTCCTTATCTGATCAACATGTTTCTTTCGCTGTGTAAATTGACTGGATATATTCAATTAATATTAAACCTAACATTGTTCTTATGAATTACGGTATAATATGCATATGCTTCTACTTAGGCTATAGGTTACATCTCGAGCCTGTCTGGCTGCTATAGGTTACATCTCGCTGCCACGGTTATTCCTCTTAAATCTTGTGGAGTCCCAGGAAAAGCCAGACTTCAAAAGCTTGTTGGACACCTATTTCGACATATTTTCTTTACTAATGTCCTATTGGAGGAGAGGCGCGCTCTTGCTCGCTGAATGTAAAATAGGCTACAGCATTAATGGGTGGGGAGATGGGAAGGAGAAGCCCATATTTTCCTATAGTAGGCCTATCTTAACACCGGCTACATCCTGACAAAATACACCATATGAGTGGCCTGCTAACGTACCTTTCTGGTCCTTCTAAACTGTCCAGAATAGACCCACACTGATCCAAACTGTTGCATAAATCAGGCCTAGGCCGTGTGCAGTTATTTCGGCATGAAACAAAACAGGAAGTTTGAGCGGTATTCAAATTAGCCTACATCACTGCAGTTTACAGCCAATAGCCAATAGTGTACCCACTTGATAACCATAATGAATTCCTCGTTGCACTGTGTTGTTGTAGCCCAAGTATAATACTTGTCTTGTCTAAAAACGTAGGCCTAATCAATAATGGAACTGAGTGTCCAGGCACCACAGAGGCAGCCAGGAGGAACGCACTACAGATTTGCCATTTCATCATCTGTTAACTTTTTTTTCATGCACTTTGACAGGTAATTATTTAGCCTTAATATTTATTTAATGAATGACCTAATATCTAGCTAACATCTCTTCAGCTGTTCCCGTGCCAACAGGCTAAAGGCCATTCCTCTTCTCGTGAAATCCCAGGAAAGCTTTAGGCTACAAAGGATGTAGCACATTTATGTTGATCCTTTTTGAAATGCTTCGCCTAATAGCCGATACGGGGAAAGAAGCAGGCTAGCCTTTACTAATGCTTCGCCTAATAGCCGATACGGGGAAAGAAGCAGGCTAGCCTTTACTAATGCTTCGCCTGATCGCCGATACGGGGAAAGAAGCAGGCTAGCCTTTACTAATGCTTCGCCTGATAGCCGATACGGGGAAAGAAGCAGGCTAGCCTTTACTAATGCTTCGCCTAATAGCCGATACGGGGAAAGAAGCAGGCTAGCCTTTACTAATGCTTCGCCTGATAGCCGATACGGGGAAAGAAGCAGGCTAGCCTTTACTAATGCTTCGCCTAATAGCCGATACGGGGAAAGAAGCAGGCTAGCCTTTACTAATGCTTCGCCTAATCGCCGATACGGGGAAAGAAGCAGGCTAGCCTTTTGAAATGCTTCGCCTAATAGCCGATACGGGGAAAGAAGCAGGCTAGCCTTTACTAATGCTTCGCCTAATAGCCGATACGGGGAAAGAAGCAGGCTAGCCTTTACTAATGCTTCGCCTAATAGCCGATACGGGGAAAGAAGCAGGCTAGCCTTTACTAATGCTTCGCCTAATAGCCGATACGGGGAAAGAAGCAGGCTAGCCTTTTGAAATGCTTCGCCTAATAGCCGATACGGGGAAAGAAGCAGGCTAGCCTTTACTAATGCTTCGCCTAATAGCCGATACGGGGAAAGAAGCAGGCTAGCCTTTACTAATGCTTCGCCTAATAGCCGATACGGGGAAAGAAGCAGGCTAGCCTTTACTAATGCTTCGCCTAATAGCCGATACGGGGAAAGAAGCAGGCTAGCCTTTACTAATGCTTCGCCTAATAGCCGATACGGGGAAAGAAGCAGGCTAGCCTTTACTAATGCTTCGCCTAATAGCCGATAGGGGGAAAGAAGCAGGCTAGCCTTTACTAATGCTTCGCCTAATAGCCGATACGGGGAAAGAAGCAGGCTAGCCTTTACTAATGCTTCGCCTAATAGCCGATACGGGGAAAGAAGCAGGCTCGCCTTTACTAATGCTTCGCCTGATAGCCGATACGGGGAAAGAAGCAGGCTAGCCTTTACTAATGCTTCGCCTAATAGCCGATACGGGGAAAGAAGCAGGCTAGCCTTTACTAATGCTTCGCCTAATAGCCGATACGGGGAAAGAAGCCGGCTAGCCTTTACTAATGCTTCGCCTAATAGCCGATACGGGGAAAGAAGCAGGCTAGCCTTTACTAATGCTTCGCCTAATAGCCGATACGGGGAAAGACGCAGGCTAGCCTTTACTAATGCTTCGCCTAATAGCCGATACGGGGAAAGAAGCAGGCTAGCCTTTACTAATGCTTCGCCTGATAGCCGATACGGGGAAAGAAGCAGGCTAGCCTTTACTAATGCTTCGCCTAATAGCCGATACGGGGAAAGAAGCAGGCTAGCCTTTTGAAATGCTTCGCCTAATAGCCGATACGGGGAAAGAAGCAGGCTAGCCTTTTGAAATGCTTCGCCTAATAGCCGATACGGGGAAAGAAGCAGGCTAGCCTTTACTAATGCTTCGCCTAATAGCCGATACGGGGAAAGAAGCAGGCTAGCCTTTAGTGATACTTTTTGAAATGCTTTGCCTAATCGCCGATACGGGGAAAGAAGCAGGCTAGCCTTTAGTGATACTTTTTGAAATGCTTCGCCTAATAGCCGATACGGGGAAAGAAGCAGGCTAGCCTTTGGTGATACTTTTTGAAATGCTTCGCCTAATAGCCGATACGGGGAAAGAAGCAGGCTAGCCTTTACTAATTGCTGAATGTAAAACAGGCCTACAGCATAGAAAATGCATTTCGGGCAAAGTTGAGGAGAGAAAGTGCATTGGTGTGATCACTTTCGGCCGGCTATGATAACATTGTCGTACTGATGCAAATAGTTGCAGGCATATTCTAGATGAGCACAGTGAAAAAGAAGGAATTGACAACCCATAACAAATATGGAAATCACTTGCAAACCACTTGAGCAATGAGGCATTGACATGCTGTAAAAGATGCGCAGGTTAAACGGCGTATGTTGTCGAATTGCTACATTAAAATACAAGTTACTTTATTATTTTTCATTAGGCCTACATGTACATTGAAGTATTATTTGCAGTTGTGACTACCCCAATGAACACACCCTGAAAGCACTGAATGGTCTGTAGCAGTCTCTGTGCATTAGACCTAATGAATGGTCTGTAGCAGTCTCTGTGCATTAGACCTCATGAATGGTCTGTAGCAGTCTCTGTGCATTAGACCTCATGAATGGTCTGTAGCAGTCTCTGTGCATTAGACCTCATGAATGGTCTGTAGCAGTCTCTGTGCATTAGACCTCATGAATGGTCTGTAGCAGTCTCTGTGCATTAGACCTCATGAATGGTCTGTAGCAGTCTCTGTGCATTAGACCTCATGAATGGTCTGTAGCAGTCTCTGTGCATTAGACCTCATGAATGGTCTGTAGCAGTCTCTGTGCATTAGACCTCATGAATGGTCTCGCGTTACCACATTATTAGGCAGTGTGCAGTAGGATGCGTTGATCCGTTGATTGACAGGTGAAGGACTGTAGAACGTTAAACTTTCCTGTGGATGCGCACCAACGTTATATAGTTACGTGGTCCTCTGTAGCTCAGCTGGTAGAGCATAGCGCTTGTAACGCCAGGGTAGTGGGTTCGATCCCCGGGACCACCCATACGTAAAAATGTTTGCACACATGACTGTAAGTCGCTTTGGATAAAAGCGTCTGCTAAATGGCATATTATGTAGCCTATAGTTATTGGCTTGGTGGATGGCCCGTAGCTCTGACGACACAACACCGCTAATGTAATTATCACAACAGAGCTGCTAATAGGTCAAGCTAACGTTAGCCAGCTGGAATGAAATAGTGTACACTAACACTTGTTTACTTGCCTTCTATACTCTAGAAATGGACTCCTTCAAATAATTTACTCTAGCAAGTTTGCCGCCGGCTCTTGCAACGCCAGGGTTGCACCAGTACGGGAAAAAGTACAAAATTGTATCCACTCACTACTGTAAGTCACTCTGGAAAAGAGGCTGTAAAGCAGAAGTTGAATTGTTTGGTTGTGCCCATAGCAACGTCCGAAACTGAGGTGGATAAATCAATAGAGAAAGCTTACCCCCAAAGTATTCCAGAGAACAATGAACACTCCAGAAATCGTTAACTAGATCCACATTAGACGCAGCAAGTGAGTTGATCATGTGTGTTAGGTATTGTCAGGCCACCTGTTAGCGAGGGCAGGGGGGGTGGGGAGGTGAAAGCTGTGATGTCACAGCGGGAGGGAGCAGCTGAGAGGAGAGGAGGGAACTACAGGTCCGGTGTCTCTACACACACAGGGAACTGCTACAGAGCAACTCCACCTGCCCTCCTTTACCTGCTCCATCTACCCTCCTTTACCTGCTCCACCTACCCTCCTTTACCTGCTCCATCTACCCTCCTTCACTGTCTATGTAACAACATGTTAGTGTTATGTTGCTACTGGTTACCTGCTCCATCTACCCTCCTTTACCTGCTCCACCTACCCTCCTTTACCTGCTCCACCTACCCTCCTTTACCTGCTCCATCTACCCTCCTTCACTGTCTATGTAACAACATGTTAGTGTTATGTTGCTACTGGTTACCTGCTCCATCTACCCTCCTTTACCTGCTCCATCTACCCTCCTTTACCTGCTCCATCTACCCTCCTTTACCTGCTCCATCTACCCTCCTTTACCTGCTCCATCTACCCTCCTTTACCTGCTCCATCTACCCTCCTTTACCTGCTCCACCTACCCTCCTTTACCTGCTCCATCTACCCTCCTTTACCTGCTCCATCTACCCTCCTTTACCTGCTCCATCTACCCTACTCCACTGTCTATGTAACAACATGTTAGTGTTATGTTGCTACTGGTAACCTGCTCCATCTACCCTCCTTCACTGTCTATGTAACAACATGTTAGTGTTATGTTGTTACTGGTTACCTGCTCCACCTACCCTCCTTCACTGTCTATGTAACAACATGTTAGTGTTATGTTGTTATTGGTTACCTGCTCCATCTACCCTCCTTCACTGTCTATGTAACAACATGTTAGTGTTATGTTGCTACTGGTTACCTGCTCCATCTACCCTCCTTCACTGTCTATGTAACAACATGTTAGTGTTATGTTGTTACTGGTTACCTGCTCCACCTACCCTCCTTCACTGTCTATGTAACAACATGTTAGTGTTATGTTGCTACTGGTTACCTGCTCCATCTACCCTCCTTCACTGTCTATGTAACAACATGTTAGTGTTATGTTGCTACTGGTTACCTGCTCCATCTACCCTCCTTCACTGTCTATGTAACAACATGTTAGTGTTATGTTGCTACTGGTTACCTGCTCCATCTACCCTCCTTCACTGTCTATGTAACAACATGTTAGTGTTATGTTGCTACTGGTTACCTGCTCCACCTACCCTCCTTCACTGTCTATGTAACAACATGTTAGTGTTATGTTGCTACTGGTTACCTGCTCCACCTACCCTCCTTCACTGTCTATGTAACAACATGTTAGTGGTATGTTGCTACTGGTTACCTGCTCCATCTACCCTACTCCACTGTCTATGTAACAACATGTTAGTGTTATGTTGCTACTGGTTACCTGCTCCACCTACCCTCCTTCACTGTCTATGTAACAACATGTTAGTGTTATGTTGCTACTGGTTACCTGCTCCATCTACCCTACTCCACTGTCTATGTAACAACATGTTAGTGTTATGTTGTTACTGGTTACCTGCTCCACCTACCCTCCTTCACTGTCTATGTAACAACATGTTAGTGGTATGTTGCTACTGGTTACCTGCTCCATCTACCCTACTCCACTGTCTATGTAACAACATGTTAGTGTTATGTTGTTACTGGTTACCTGCTCCACCTACCCTCCTTCACTGTCTATGTAACAACATGTTAGTGTTATGTTGCTACTGGTTACCTGCTCCATCTACCCTACTCCACTGTCTATGTAACAACATGTTAGTGTTATGTTGCTACTGGTTACCTGCTCCATCTACCCTACTCCACTGTCTATGTAACAACATGTTAGTGTTATGTTGTTACTGGTTACCTGCTCCACCTACCCTCCTTCACTGTCTATGTAACAACATGTTAGTGTTATGTTGTTACTGGGGTAATGTGATTTTCAGGATTTTTTTTCTCATTTTGTCTGTCATAGTTGACGTGTACCTATGATGAAAATTACAGACCTCTCTCATCTTTTTAAGTGGGAGAACTTGCACAATTGGTGGCTGACTAAATACTTTTTTCCCCCACTGTATATATAAAGCTAATTGAGGTGAGAGCTTTGGAAATACCTTTAGCGGTTGATCTGGTTCTGTTCTGTGGGTGGCACTGGGTGCTGTTTTCGAAGGATGGGTCCTGGGCTCTCGGGGCCTCAGGGATCCGGAGGGACGGGGGTGGGATGCCGATCACTGGGATGACAACCCAACTTGGGATGGGGAAGGGCTTTAGCGGGGGAATTAGTGGAGAACAATTGGAGGGTTACTTAGTAGCAATGCAAATATCATGGTACAGCTATATAGACACTCAATCACTATGGTACTTTTTAATGCTACATTTACAAACATATATAATGATAAATAGATTTGAAACTTGTATCTCATTATGGTAAATGGTGAAATAAGTATAGCCAGTAATAATTGTAATGGCTTAGCAGATAATAGCAAAAGCAGAACTGTCACGGTTTCGGCCGGGGCGGCTCCTCCTCCTTGTTTCGGGCAGGTTTCGCCGGTCGTCGTCTCCGGAGTACTAGCTGCCACCGCTCTATGTTTCTTGTTTGATTGGTTTTGTCTGTTAGTCACACCTGTTTTGTGTTATGTCTCATTTAGCACCCTATTTAGTTTCCTTGTTGTTAGTTTAGTGTTGTGTGTAATTGTTCGTGTCGTGTTGTTGCGCTACCCGTGTCAGTACGCTATTTTCATAGCTTCCTCCTTGTGTTAGGAGAGTATTGTCGCACCTGTGTGTGCGCTCGCTATTTTACGCCTGTGTGCGTCTTTTTGCCTCCGGGCTGTTTGGATTTTTTGTGTGCTCTAGTAAAGTCTTGTTGGACTTATCCTCTGCTTCCTGCGCCTGATTCTACACCACACCAATCCACAGCAACGTGACAGAATTACACACCATACATGGAATCAGCAGGAGCACCCGTCGACATCATGGAGGAGCGTCTCCTTGGTCAAGAGCACCGGATCAACCAGATCGGGCACGCCTTGGAGGGCGTCATGGACACCCTTCGTCGATGGGAAACCAGCGGGGTTCCCACAGCCCCACCTATCGCACCATCACCACCGGACAGCCAGCCCGTCCATCGACCGGAACCCAGTGGGATTCGGCTCTCGCTCCCGAGGGCGTACGACGGCACCGCTGCCGGGTGTCAGGGGTTCCTCTTACAAGTGGAGCTCTACCTTGCCACCATACACCCGGCGCCCTCGGGATACGAGAGCGTTTCCGCCCTCATCTCCTGTCTCACCGGCAAGGCTTTGGAGTGGGCCAACGCCGAATGGAGGGGAATAGACGCCGCCACAGTCACCTATGCGGAGTTCTCCCGCCGCTTCCGTGCAGTCTTCGACCATCCACCAGAGGGGAAGGCGGCGGGGGAGCGTCTATTCCACCTCCGACAGGGGATGAGGAGCGCTCAAGAGTTTGCGCTGGAGTTCCGGACTCTAGCGGCTGATGCTGGGTGGAATGAGAGGGCCCTCATAGACCACTTTAGATGTAGCCTTCGGGAGGACGTCCGCAGGGAGTTAGCATGCAGGGACACTACACTAACATTTGACCAGCTGGTGGACATGGCCATTCGACTGGACACCCTGCTTGCGACCCGCGGACGTCCCAGGTGGGGGCCTCCCATTCCACCCTCCAGCGCCTCTGAGCAGAGTCCGATGGAGCTTGGAGGTGCTGGCGCTAGAGGGAGAAGAGGTAGGAGCCCGAGGGGGGCAGTCTCCTGCACCAAGTGTGGCCGCGGAGGGCACACCGCGGCTAGGTGCTGGGGAGGGTCCCCTGGTGAGGGAGATGGCAGGTCATACAGTGGGGAGTCCTCCCAGGTGAGTAGGCGCCCTACTTACCCAGAGCTTTCTGTCGTACACATTACATTACCTGTTTGTTTCCCACAGGTTGCACCTCGTTCCCAGCATAAGGCGCTAGTCGATTCAGGCGCAGCTGGGAATTTTGTAGATCGGAAATTCTGTGTTAAGTTAGGGATTCCCCTCCTTCCAGTCGAAAAGCCCTTTCCTGTACATGCCTTAGATAGTCGTCCGTTAGGATCTGGGTTGATTGGGGAGGTCACAGCGCCACTTAGGATGATGACGCAGGGGGGTCATGAGGAGACGATTCAACTATATCTGATCGACTCTCCTGCGTATCCGGTGGTACTGGGGCTTCCCTGGTTGATTACCCATGATCCTACTATTTCGTGGCGAGAGAAGGCTCTTAAAGGGTGGTCTGCTCAGTGTGAGGGGTTATGTCTGGGTGTTTCCGTAGGGGCGACCTCGGTGGAGAGTCCGAACCAGATGCCAGCACTGCACATTCCTCCTGAGTATGAGGATTTGGCGCTCGTGTTTAGTAAGACCAGAGCGGCACGGTTGCCACCTCATAGACAGGGGGATTGTGCGATAGACCTCCAGACAGGAGCCGCGCTTCCGCGGAGCCATGTGTATCCTTTGTCACAGGAGGAGAAAAGGGCAATGGAAACTTACATTGCCGAGTCTCTGAGACAGGGATACATACGGTCCTCCACTTCTCCCGCGTCCTCGAGCTTCTTTTTTGTGAAGAAAAAGGATGGAGGTTTGCGTCCGTGTATTGATTACCGCGGTCTCAATCAGGTAACTGTGAAATATAGTTATCCACTCCCGCTGATTGGGACCATGACGGAGTCATTACACGGGGCACGGTTCTTCACAAAATTGGACCTCAGGAGCGCATATAACTTGGTGCGCATTAGGGAGGGCGATGAGTGGAAGACAGCATTTAGTACTACCTCCGGCCATTACGAGTATCTCGTCATGCCATATGGGTTAATGAATGCTCCATCAGTCTTCCAATCGTTTGTAGATGAACTTTTCCGGGACATGCAGGCGCAGGGAGTAGTGGTGTACATAGATGATATTCTTGTGTACAGCCCTACTCGGGCCGAGCATGTAGCCCTGGTGCGCAGGGTATTGAGGAGACTGTTGGAGCATGACCTGTATGTCAAAGCTGAGAAATGTCTGTTCTTTCAGGAGTCAGTTTCCTTTTTGGGTTACCAGTTGTCTGCGTCAGGGGTGAGAATGGAGGTGGACCGAGTGGCAGCCGTGCGTAATTGGCAAACCCCAACTACGGTTAAAGAGGTGCAGCGGTTCTTGGGTTTTGCGAATTACTACCGGAGGTTTATCCGGGGTTTTGGACAGGTGGCAGCTCCCATAACGTCTCTTCTGAAGGGGGGTCCGGTGCGCTTGCAGTGGTCGGCTGAGGCGGACAGGGCCTTTGGGAGACTGAAGGACCTGTTTACCTCGGCTCCGGTGTTGGCGCACCCGGATCCCACTTTACCCTTCCAAGTTGAGGTGGACGCGTCTGAGGCCGGTATCGGGGCAGTTCTTTCTCAACGATCCGGTACACCACCTAAGCTCCGCCCCTGTGCTTTTTATTCTAAGAAGCTCAGTCCGGCGGAGCGGAATTATGACGTAGGGGACAGGGAGCTGTTAGCCGTAGTACAGGCCCTAAAGGTGTGGAGGCATTGGCTTGAGGGGGCTCAGCACCCTTTCCTCATTCTGACCGACCATCGTAACCTGGAATACATTCGGGCAGCTAGGAGACTGAATCCTCGCCAGGCTCGATGGACTATGTTTCTCGCCCGGTTTGTGTTCAAGATCACTTACATCCCTGGGTCCCAGAACGGGAAGGCAGATGCTCTGTCCCGTCGGTATGACACGGAGGAGAGGTGCGTGGAGTCCATCCCCATACTACCGGAGTCTTGTCTGGTGGCACCGGTGGTGTGGGAGGTCGATGCGGAGATCGAGCGGGCGTTACGCACCGACCCTAGTCCTCCACAGTGTCCGGTGGGTCGGGCGTACGTCCCGCTCGAGGTCCGGGATCGGCTGATTTATTGGGCTCACACGTCCCCCTCCTCTGGACATCCAGGTATTGGCCGGACAGTGCACTGCCTTAGTACGAAGTACTGGTGGCCAACGTTAGCCAGGGATGTGAGGGTTTATGTCTCCTCCTGCTCAGTGTGTGCCCAGTGTAAGGCGCCCAGACACTTGCCCAGGGGTAAATTACAGGCCCTGCCCGTTCCACAACGACCCTGGTCTCACCTCTCGGTGGATTTTGTTACCGATCTTCCCTCCTCACAGGGGAATACCACCATCCTGGTCGTTGTGGATCGGTTCTCGAAGGCCTGTCGTCTCCTTCCCATGCCGGGTCTTCCTACTGCCCTACAGACCGCTGAGGCTCTATTTACTCACGTCTTCCGGCATTACGGGGTGCCCGAGGATATAGTGTCCGATCGAGGCCCCCAGTTTACCTCCAGAGTCTGGAGAGCATTTATGGAACGTTTGGGGGTCTCGGTGAGCCTTACCTCGGGTTACCACCCGGAGAGTAATGGGCAGGTTGAACGAGTCAACCAGGATGTGGGTAGGTTTCTGAGGTCATATTGTCAGGGCCGGCCGGAGGAGTGGGCGAGATATGTGCCCTGGGCCGAGATGGCACAGAACTCTCTCCGCCACTCCTCCACGAGACTAACCCCTTTCCAGTGTGTGTTAGGGTACCAGCCGGTTCTGGCACCGTGGCATGAGAGCCAGATCGAGGCCCCCGCTGTGGATGAGTGGGTGCGGCGCTCGGAGGAGACGTGGAACGCTGCACACGTCCATCTGCAGCGTGCCATACGTCGACAGAAGACGAGCGCCGACCTACACCGCAGTGAGGGGCCAGTGTACGCACCTGGAGATCGAGTCTGGCTCTCAACCAGAAACCTGCCCCTCCGCCTGCCCTGCCGGAAGCTGGGTCGGCGGTTTGTGGGGCCTTTTAAAGTCCTGAGGAGATTGAACGAGGTGTGTTACAGGTTAGAACTACCTATTGATTACAAGAATATTAACCCCTCGTTCCATGTGTCTCTCCTCAGGCCGGTGGTAGCTGGTCCACTCCAGGACTTTGAGATTGAGGAGACTCCTCCGCCCCCGTTGGACATCGAGGGGGCTCCGGCGTACACTGTTCGGACCATCCTGGATTCGAGACGCCGGATGGGGGGTCTCCAATATCTCGTGGAGTGGGAGGGGTACGGTCCGGAGGAGCGGTGCTGGGTGCCGAGGAGGGACATTCTGGATCCGTCCCTGATGACCGAATTCCATCGTGGTCATCCTACGCGCCCTGCTCCGCGTCCTCCTGGTCGTCCCCGAGGCCGGAGGCAGCGCGCGGCTGGAGCCGCGCGTCAAGGGGGGGGTACTGTCACGGTTTCGGCCGAGGCGGCTCCTCCTCCTTGTTCGGGCAGGTTTCGCTGGTCGTCGTCTCCGGAGTACTAGCTGCCACCGCTCTATGTTTCTTGTTTGATTGGTTTTGTCTGTTAGTCACACCTGTTTTGTGTTATGTCTCATTTAGCACCCTATTTAGTTTCCTTGTTGTTAGTTTAGTGTTGTGTGTAATTGTTCGTGTCGTGTTGTTGCGCTACCCGTGTCGGTACGCTATTTTCATAGCTTCCTCCTTGTGTTAGGAGAGTATTGTCGCACCTGTGTGTGCGCTCGCTATTTTACGCCTGTGTGCGTCTTTTTGCCTCCGGGCTGTTTGGATTTTTTGTGTGCTCTAGTAAAGTCTTGTTGGACTTATCCTCTGCTTCCTGCGCCTGATTCTACACCACACCAATCCACAGCAACGTGACAAGAACAATATTTACATGGCTCCAAGAGAAGGAATATAATATCTATTGTTTACAGGAAACTCATTCAACAATTTTAGATGAAGTTGTGTGGAAATATACTTCTCCCATGGGCAAAGAAACTCAAAAGGGGTGATGATATTAATTAACAGTAATTTTGATCCGAATGTGCAAATTGTCCAAACAGATCCGCAAGGAAGATGGATGATTTTAAATATGTTATTGGACCATAAACAGATATGGTTCATTAACCTTCACGGACCAAATAATGATGATCCATGCTTCTTTGAAAATATACACTATATTTCATAGTTTTGATGTCTTCAATATTATTCTACAATGTAGAAAATAGTAAAATAAAGAAAAACCCTTGAATGAGTAGGTGTTCTAAAACCTTTGACCGGTAGTGTATATACAGTGGAGAGAACAAGTATTTGATACACTGCCGATTTTGCAGGTTTTCCTACTTACAAAGCATGTAGAGGTCTGTAATTTTTATCATAGGTACACTTCAAAAATCCAGAAAATCACATTGTATGATTTTTAAGTAATTAATTTGCATTTTATTGCATGACATAAGTATTTGATACATCAGAAAAGCAGAACTTAATATTTGGTACAGAAACCTTTGTTTGGATTTACAGAGATCATACGTTTCCTGTAGGTCTTGACCAGGTTTGCACACACTGCAGCAGGGATTTTGGCCCACTCCTCCATACAGACCTTCTCCAGATCCTTCAGGTTTCGGGGCTGTCGCTGAGCAATACGGACTTTCAGCTACCTCCAAAGATTTTCTATTGGGTTCAGGTCTGGAGACTGGCTAGGCCACTCCAGGACCTTGAGATGCTTCTTATGGAGCCACTCCTTAGTTGCCCTGGCAGTGTGTTTCAGGTCGTTGTCATGCTGGAAGACCCAGCCACGACCCATCTTCAATGCTCTTACTGAAGGAAGGAGGTTGTTGGCCAAGATCTCGCGATACATGGCCCCATCCATCCTCCCCTCAATATGGTGCAGTCGTCCTGTCCCCTTTGCAGAAAAGCATCCCCAAAGAATGATGTTTCCACCTCCATGCTTCACGGTTGGGATGGTGTTCTTGGGGTTGTACTCATCCTTCTTCTTCCTCCAAACACGGCGAGTGGAGTTTAGACCAAAAAGCTCTATTTTTGTCTCATCAGACCACATGACCTTCTCCCATTCCTCCTCTGGATCATCCAGATGGTCATTGGCAAACTTCAGACGGGCCTGGACATGCGCTGGCTTGAGCAGGGGGACCTTGCGTGCGCTTCAGGATTTTAATCCATGACGGCGTGGTGTGTTACTAATGGTTTTCTTTGAGACTGTGGTCCCAGCTCTCTTCAGGTCATTGACCATTTACATTACATTTACATTTTAGTCATTTAGCAGACCGACCAGGTCCTGCCGTGTAGTTCTGGGCTGATCCCTAACCTTCCTCATGATCATTGATGCCCCACGAGGTGAGATCTTGCATGGAGCCCCAGACCGAGGGTGATTGACCGTCATCTTGAACTTCTTCCATTTTCTAATAATTGCGCCAACAGTTGTTGCCTTCTCACCAAGCTGCTTGCCTATTGTCCTGTAGCCCATCCCAGCCTTGTGCAGGTCTACCATTTTATCCCTGATGTCCTTACACAGCTCTCTGGTCTTGGCCATTGTGGAGAGGTTGGAGTCTGTTTGATTGAGTGTGTGGACAGGTGTCTTTTATACAGGTAATGAGTTCAAACAGGTGCAGTTAATACAGGTAATGAGTGGAGAACAGGAGGGCTTCTTAAAGGAAAACTAACAGGTCTGTGAGAGCCGGAATTCTTACTGGTTGGTAGGTGATCAAGTACTTATGTCATGCAATAAAATGTAAATTAATTACTTAAAAATCATACAATGTGATTTTCTGGATTTTTGTTGTAGATTCCGTCTCTCACAGTTGAAGTGTACCTATGATAAAAATTACAGACCTCTACATGCTTTGTAAGTAGGGAAACCTGCAAAATCGGCAGTGTATCAAATACTTGTTCTCCCCACTGTATATTTGCATTAAAATATATGCGGGATTGGAAGTGATGCAGACAATTACATTGATGGAAGCTACAATCTATCTGCAATATTAAAGCTGATCTACCCCCTAATTAAAAAAATACAAAATAAAAATAAAGATTTCGAAAAAAACAAATCCAATTTTGACAAACTCCCATATCTACTGGGTGAAATGCCACAGTGTGCCATCACAGCTGCAAGATTAGTGACCTGTTGCCACAAGAAAAGGGCAACCAGTGAAGAACAAACACCATTGGAAATACAACCCATATGTATGTTTATTTATTTTCCCTTTTGTACTTTAACTATCTCCTGAGTGGCGCAGCGGTCTAAGGCACTGCATCTCAGTGCTTGGGGCGTCACTACAGACCCCCTGGTTCGATTCCAGGCTGTATCACAACCGGCCGTGATTGGGAGTCCCATAGGGCGGCGCGCAATTGGCCCAGCGTCGTCCGGGTTTGGCCGGTGTAGGCCGTCATTGTAAATAAGAATTTGTTCTTAACTGACTTGCCTAGTTAAATAAAGGTAAAATAAAAACATTGTTACAACACTGTATATGACATTTGAACTGTCTTTATTCTTTTGGAACATGAGTGTAATGTTTACTGTTCACTTTTTATTATTTATTTCACTTTTGTTTATCCATTTCACTTGCTTTGGCAATGTAAACATATGTTTCCCAATAAAGCCCCTTGAATTTAATTTAATTTAATTGAGAAACAGAGAGTGGGATAGAGAGAGAGAGAGAGAGAGAGAGAGAGAGAGAGAGAGAGAGAGAGAGAGAGAGAGAGAGAGGCAGAGAGACAGACAGACAGACAGACAGACAGACAGACAGACAGACAGACAGACAGACAGACAGACAGACAGACAGACAGACAGACAGACAGACAGACAGACAGACAGTGTGAGAGAGAGAGAGAGAGAGAGAGAGAGAGAGAGAGAGAGAGAGAGAGAGAGAGAGAGAGAGAGAGAGAGAGAAAGAGAGAGAGAGAGAGAGGCAGAGAGACAGACAGACAGACAGACAGACAGAGAGAGAGAGAGAGAGAGAGAGAGAGAGAAAGAGGTGAGTTTTACCATAACTCAATGAATTGAAGCAGTGAGAGATTCAGTTACTGCCTCAGCATTTCTGTCTTTCTGCATAGCAGTAGTCCAACACCTTATCACACCCAGGCCCTTAATCCTGACAGAGCATCACACACTCCCACCCTGTTCCTGGAGAGCTACCCTCCTGTAGGTTTTAACTCCCACCCTGTTCCTGGAGAGCTACCCTCCTGTAGGTTTTAACTCCCACCCTGTTCCTGGAGAGCTACCCTCCTGTAGGTTTTCGCTCCAACCCTGTTCCTGGAGAGCTACCCTCCTGTAGGTTTTAACTCCAACCCTGTTCCTGGAGAGCTACCCTCCTGTAGGTTTTAACTCCAACCCTGTTCCTGGAGAGCTACCCTCCTGTAGGTTTTAACTCCAACCCTGTTCCTGGAGAGCTACCCTCCTGTACGTTTTCGCTCCAACCCCAGGTGTTACTAACCTGATTCATCTTATCAACCTGCTAATTATTAGAATCAGGTGTGATAGAACAGGGTTGGAGCAAAGGTCATGTGATGTCATAATCACCCCCTCATTGATATATCCATGATGTCATAATCACCCCCTCATTGATATATCCACATGATGTCATAATCACCCCCTCATTGATATATCCACATGGCTTCTCTTTGGAGTCACGTGATGTCATAATCACCCCCCTCATTGATATATCCACATGGCTTTCTCTTTGGAGTCACGTGATGTCATAATCACCCCCTCATTGATATATCCACATGGCTTCTCTTTGGAGGCACGTGATGTCATAATCACCCCCTCATTGATATATCCACATGATGTCATAATCACCCCCCTCATTGATATATCCACATGATGTCATAATCACCCCCCTCATTGATATATCCACATGATGTCATAATCACCCCCTCATTGATATATCCACATGATGTCATAATCACCCCCTCATTGATATATCCACATGGCTTCTCTTTGGAGTCACGTGATGTCATAATCACCCCCTCATTGATATATCCACATGGCTTCTCTTTGGAGTCACGTGATGTCATAATCACCCCCTTTATGAAGGCCTCTTCTCTTATGGTTCTACATGAGGTACATGATCTACAGGGGAAGCATCCTTTATGAAGGCCTCTTCTCTCTCTCTCTGACCACATCTGATTGAACCAATATGTTGGATACATTTCTTCATGGTTTCTAGGTGAATAAAGGTGGATTCTGGAAGGCAGAATTTAAAGAGAAGTCTGATGATAGTCTGTGCCAGTGTTTATTGACAATAGACTTGATGCCATTACAGCACCCTACATAATAAATACACTGTACAGAGCGCTGGTTAACTCCTTTGTTCCAAATATGGTCTGACGATGATCTGTTTATCTGTGAAAGAGGAAATCTCCTGAAAACTGTCAGAAAACGTCCTCTACTGGACTAAAAACCCATCCTGTTGCCTAGAAACCTGTCAACAAGCAGTGGGACAGTATTTTATGTTCTAAGTACAGTGAAGCCAAATGATGTTTAATATGGAATTGAAATCTGTTCATATTGTCACAAGCTGATGTGGATGCGGTGTTGGAGTCAGGCGCAGGACACAGAAGCTCAGTCAAAAATACTTTACTAGTCCACAATACAATACAAAATAAACGGGCCTCAAACACTGGAGGCCGCATACAGTGCGTAAAGACACTATCAACATGAGAACAAATATCATCAACGGACAGGCGGACAATCACACACAACTGCAAATAAAACTAAAGGAAACGTATAGGTGACCTAATCAATACATAACACGAAACAGGTGCACTAACAAGACAAGACCAAACAAACATCGAGACATCAAGCGGTAGTAGCTAGTACTCCGGGGACGACGAACGCCGAAGCCTGCCCGAGCAAGGAGGAGGAGCAGTCTCGGCGGAATTCGTGACACAAATACACCCCCAGGAAGAATATGACACCTTTTTTTTTTCATTTTCTGACAAGCGAGCACTTACATATGGTCATTTTAACATTTACATAAATTCATAGAATGTTTGGGAATGACGTACAGTAAGGCCTTATTGAAGATTCTATAGCGATATAGAGTGGGAAAGTGGCCATGCGTTTGGACAATTAACAGACACTGCAATAAATAAAACCGAATAAAATCTGTCTCATCCAGGACCGGAGTCTACGCAGACCAGTGCGCGATAGCCAATCAGAGCTACAGTAGGCCTTTATGCAAATAAGCAATTTGCCACATGGGCCTGACATCATTCACTTTGAACTGGACTGTGTGCTTACAGGAAGTAACCACAGTGCAACTTTAGATCATTAGAACGCATTCGCCAAAAGCCACAAAATACACCTGAATGGATTTCTGCAAATATGTCAATACCACTTGGGGGTCCTCTTACATTTGGGAACTTTACAGTCCTATTGATCAAACAACCATGAAAAGGTAGGCTCTCTCTCCCTCAGTTATGAACATCAACAACAACAAGATCACCAGCTAAAGGGCAAGATGAGCTAAAATCTAACGAGGGAACATTAGATAAACGCTCTCAAACCTTTCCAGCTAGTTGGCCGTCAACATTACACTGATAAACGATGGGGAATAGTAGCCTGCTCGTCCTTCTGCAGCTTGGCTGCCAGTGCATGCTGGTCCCAACCCACGTTTTGACAACGAACTTGCCTGCCAATGCATGCTGGTCCCAACCCACGTTTTGACAACGAACTTGCCTGCCAATGCATGCTGGTCCCAACCCACGTTTTGACAACGAACTTGCCTGCCAATGCATGCTGGTCCCAACCCACGTTCTGACAACGAACTTGCCTGTCCGCCCATTTGATCGATGCCAAATACATTTGATTGACAACTAAGGGTGCGTTTGTAAATTAATAATAATAATAATATAATATGAAATTGAAGTAGAAGCCAGAGAAGAGAGATGGATAACAGTCTTTCAAGTTCAGCATACAGTGCATTCGGAAAGTATTCAGACCCCTTGAATTTTTCAACATGTTGTTACATTACAGCCTTATTCTAAAATTGATAAAATTGTTGTTTTCCCTCATCAATCTACACACAATACACCATAATGACTAAGCAAAAACAGGTTATGAGATTTGTTTTCACATTTATAAAAAAAACAACAACTGAAATATCACATTTACATAAGTATTCAGACCCTTTACTCAGTACTTTGTTAAAGCACCTTTGGCAGCGATTACAGGGTATGACGCTACAAGCTTGGCACACCTGTATTTGGGGAGTTTCTCCCATTCTTCTCTGCAGATCCTCTCAAGCTCTGTCAGGTTGGATGGGGAGCGTCACTACACAACCATTTTCAGGTCTCTCCAGAGATGTTCGATCGGGTTCAAGTCCGGGCTCTGGCTGGGCCACTCAAGGACATTCAGAGACTTGTCCCGAAGCCACTCCTGCGTTGTCTTGGCTGTGTGCTTAGGGTTGTTGTCCTGTTAGAAGGTGAACCTTCGCCCCAGTCTGAGGTCCTGAGCTCTCTGGAGCAGGTTTTCATCAAGGATCTCTCTGTACTTTGCTCCGTTCATCTTTCCCTCTATCCTGACTAGTCTCCCAGTCCCTGCCGCTGAAAAACATCCCCACAGCATGATGCTGCCACCACCATACTTCACCGTAGGGATGGTGCCAGGTTTCCTCCAGATGTGACGCTTGGCATTCAGGCCAAAGAGTTCAATCTTGGTTTCATCAGACCAGATAATCTTGTTTCTCATGGCCTGAGAGTCCTTTATGTGCCTTTTGGCAAACTCCAAGCGGGCTGTCATGTGCCTTTTACTGAGGAGTGGCTTCGGTCTGGCCACTCTACCATAAAGGCAGATTGGTGGAGTGCTGCAGAGATGGTTGTCCTTCTGGAAGGTTCTCCCATCTCCACAGAGGAACTCTGGAGCTCTGTCAGATTGACCATCGGGTTCTTGGTCACCTCCCTGACCAAGGCCCTTCTACCCCGATTGCTCAGTTTGGCCGGGCGGCCAGGTCTAGGAAGAGTCTTGGTGGTTCCAAACTTCTTCCATTTAAGAATGATGGAGGCCACTGTGTTCTTGGGGACCTTCAATGTTGCAGAAATGTTTATGTACCCTTCCCCAGATCTGTGCCTCAACATAATCCTGTCTCGGAGCTCTACGGACAATTCCTTCGACCTCATGGCTTGGTTTTTGCTCTGACATGCACTGTCAACTGTGGGACCTTATATAGACAGGTGTGTGGCTTTCCAAATCATGTCCAATTAATTGAATTTACCGCAGGTGGACTCTAATCAAGTTGTAGAAACATCTCAAGGATGATCAATGGAAACAGGATGCTCCTGAGCTCAATTTCGAGTCTCATAGCAAAGGGTCTGAATACTTCTGTAAATAAGGTATTACAGTTTTTATTTATTTATACATTTGCTAACATTTCTAAAAACCTGTTTTCGCTTTGTCGTTATGGGGTATTGTGTGTAGATTGATGAGGAAAATGTTTTATTTAATACATTTTTAAATAAGGCTGTAACGTAACTAAATGTGGAAAAAGGGAAGGGGTCTGAATACTTTGAGAATGCTAGCTAGCTAACAAAGTGATTCACATTTCTTGCTAGCTAACCAAATGACACCTGCATCTCTAACTGTCGCCACCGAACAATGATATGAGGGGAAAAAGTTGGTCACTCCTCCAATGACATGACTGCAGTCAAGTAATGACATGACATCCTCCCAGCAGCTTAGATTCCGTTATTTTTGCTAAATAAATAGCTACATAAATAGCTAGCTTATTAACCATGTTATATCTGACTTGTGATCATTGTCTTTGCTAGTTTGATTGTATTGACATTCCCAGCCTTAGTTACATCCGTCTGTTTTTCTTTCTAAATATTGAGTTGAAACTGAAATAGAGCATCCTGGATGGGTGGAGGACGAGACCAGCTGTGATTTACAGCCTGATAGCAAGATGTTCTGGACTACCAAGAAATGTATTGGTGAATTATACACTGATCAAAAATATCAACGCAACATGCAACAATTTCAAAGATTTTACTGAGTTATCAAATAAAATCAAATCAAATGTTATTGGCCACATGCGCCGAATACAACAGGTGCAGACATTACAGTGAAATGCTTACTTACAGCCCTTAACCAACAGTGCATTTATTTTTTTATAAAAAAAAGTAAAATAAAACAACAACAAAAAAAGTGTTGAGAAAAAAAGAGCAGAAGTCAAATAAAATAACAGTAGGGAGGCTATATATACAGTAAAATAAAGTGACAGTAGGGAGGCTATATATACAGGGGGGTACCGGTGCAGAGTCAATGTGCGGGAGCACCGGCTAGTCGAGGTGGTTGAGGTAATATGTACATGTGGGTAGAGTTAAAGTGACTATGCATAAATAATTAACAGAGTAGCAGCAGCGTAAAAAGATGGGGTGGGGGGGCAGTGCAAATAGTTCGGGTAGCCATGATTAGCTGTTCAGGAGTCTTATGGCTTGGGGGTAGAAGCTGTTGAGAAGTCTTTTGGACCTAGACTTGGCACTCCGGTACCGCTTGCCGTGCGGTAGCAGAGAGAACAGTCTATGACTAGGGTGGCTGGAGTCTTTGACAATTTTGAGGGCCTTCCTCTGACACCGCCTGGTATATAGGTCCTGGATGGCAGGAAGCTTGGCCCCAGTGATGTACTGGGCCGTACGCACTACCCTCTGTAGTGCCTTGCGGTCGGAGGCCGAGCAGTTGCCATACCAGGCGGTGATGCAACCAGTCAGGATGCTCTCGATGGTGCAGCTGTATCATTTTTTGTTATAGTTCATAAAAGGAAATCAGTCAATTTGAAATAAATTCATTAGGCCCTAATTTATGGATTTCACATTACTTGGAATACAGATATGCATTTGTTGGTCACAGATACCTTTAAAAGAGTGTTGTCCCACTCCTCTTCAATGGATGTGCGAAATTGCTGGATATTGGTGGGAACTAGAACACGATGTCGTACACGTCAATCCAGAGCATCCCAAACATGCTCATTGGGTGACATGTCTGGTGAGTATGCAGGCCATTGAAGAACTGGGACATTTTCAGCTTCCAGGAGTTGTGTCCAGATCCTTGCGGCGTGGGGCCGTGCGTTATCATGCTGAAACAGGCACAATGGGCCTCAGGAACCCTCCTCACGGTATCTCTGTGCATTCCAATTGCCATCAATAAAATGCAATTGTGTTCATTGTCCGTAGCTTATGCCTGCCCATACCATAACCACACCGCCATCATGGGGCACTCTGTTCACAACGTTGACATCAGCAAACCGCTCGCCAAGAGTGTGCAAAGCTGTCATCAAGGCAAAGAGTGGATATTTGAAGAATCTCAAATCTGAAATATATTTTGATTTGTTGAACACTTTTTTGGTTACTACATGATTCCATATGTATTATTTCAGAGTTTTGATGTCTTCACTATTATTCTACAATGTAGAAAATAGTAAAAATAAAGAAAAACCCTGGAATGAGGAGGTGTGTCCAAACTTTTGACTGGTAGTGTATATTAGTGCCCACTACTATCATTGATCAGTTACAGGTTCAGAGATACTAACTACAGCATTTCAACTCCACAGAGACAGAAAGGACACACACACATTATAACAGAATTTAATTGTTTTACCATCACAAAACAAAACAAAACAAAGGTTTTTATGTTTTCTTGTTTGCCATCTCATGGTGCCTGGTCGTTCCTTTGGGGGATATGTTCTGCAGGTCAGGGTTATAGTAACGGGTTAAGGCTGACTCCCTATAACACATCTGGCTGCAGATATCCAGAAGAAACGATCTATTACCTTAAAAGATGAGGTTTGTTACAGTTAACTTTACTATGACTCTGTTGTTGCTTTGTGAATCCAGACAATAAGGGTGTCCTGTCAGACTGTTCAACCATATTATACAGCTATTCTACTACAGCTGGTCTGTTATTGTACAACAACAAATACAACATTGGTCGTCAAACTAAAGTATTTCCTAAATAAACAGACAGCATTTCGATTTAAACTACACACACATACACACACAGCTCAATGAAGTCAAAAAGTACCAAACTCCTTAGAAATGTTGATCCGTGTTGTTGATGGAAATGGAGGACATGCTGTAAACCAGTGTTTCCCAACTCCAGTCCTCCAGTACCCCAACAGCCCAACTCCAGTCCTCCAGTACCCCCAACAGCCCAACTCCAGTCCTCCAGTATCCCCAACAGCCCAACTCCAGTCCTCCAGTACCCCCAACAGCCCAACTCCAGTACCCCCAACAGCCCAACTCCAGTCCTCCAGTATCCCCCAACAGCCCAACTCCAGTCCTCCAGTACCCCCAACAGCCCAACTCCAGTCCTCCAGTACCCCAACAGCCCAACTCCAGTCCTCCAGTACCCCCAACAGCCCAACTCCAGTCCTCCAGTATCCCCCAACAGCCCAACTCCAGTCCTCCAGTACCCCCAACAGCCCAACTCCAGTCCTCCAGTATCCCCCAACAGCCCAACTCCAGTCCTCCAGTACCCCCAACAGCCCAACTCCAGTCCTCCAGTACCCCCAACAGCCCAACTCCAGTCCTCCAGTACCCCAACAGCCCAACTCCAGTCCTCCAGTACCCCCAACAGCCCAACTCCAGTCCTCCAGTATCCCCAACAGCCCAACTCCAGTCCTCCAGTACCCCCCAACAGCCCAACTCCAGTCCTCCAGTACCCCAACAGCCCAACTCCTCCAGTACCCCAACAGCCCAACTCCAGTCCTCAAGTACCCCAACAGCCCAACTCCAGTCCTCCGGTCCCCCCAACAGCCCAACTCCAGTCCTCCAGTACCCCCAACAGCCCAACTCCAGTCCTCCAGTACCCCAACAGCCCAACTCCAGTCCTCCAGTACCCCAACAGCCCAACTCCAGTCCTCCAGTACCCCCAACAGCCCAACTCCAGTCCTCCAGTACCCCCAACAGCCCAACTCCAGTCCTCCAGTACCCCCAACAGCCCAACTCCAGTCCTCCAGTACCCCCAACAGCCCAACTCCAGTCCTCCAGTACCCCAACAGCCCAACTCCAGTCCTCCAGTACCCCAACAGCCCAACTCCAGTCCTCCGGTACCCCAACAGCCCAACTCCAGTACCCCAACAGCCCAACTCCAGTCCTCCAGTACCCCAACAGCCCAACTCCAGTCCTCCAGTACCTCCAACAGCCCAACTCCAGTCCTCCAGTATCCCCCAACAGCCCAACTCCAGTCCTGTACTGTTGGGGGGTACTGGAGGACTGGAGTTGGGCTGTTGGGGTACTGGAGGACTGGAGTTGGGCTGTTGGAGGTACTGGAGGACTGGAGTTGGGCTGTTGGGGTACTGGAGGACTGGAGTTGGGCTGTTGGAGGTACTGGAGGACTGGAGTTGGGAAACACTGCTGTAAACAATACATCAGGATTTTAAAAATAGAGCAAAATATAAAAATGTCTAAACTCACATTTTCACATAATTTTAGAAAAAAAATAGTTTCTTACATTGTCATGGCAACAGACAACCAAGACATGATTTAATAGAATCAATATCTAGAACACAGCTCAACTTGAAAAGGAGAGACAGAACACAAACAAGACAGGATTTAATATAATCACTATCTAGAACAGAGCTCTACTGGAAAAGAAGAGACTGAACACAAACAAGACAGGATTTAATATAATCACTATCTAGAACACAGCTCTACTGGAAAAGAAGAGACTGAACACAAACAAGACAGGATTTAATATAATCACTATCTAGAACACAGCTCTACTGGAAAAGAAGAGACTGAACACAAACAAGACAGGATTTAATAGAATCAATATCTACTGGAAAAGGAGAGCTTCAGCTCAAACAAGACAGGATTTAATATAATCAATATCTACTGAAAAAGGAGAGCTTCAGCTCAAACAAGACAGGATTTAATAAAATCAGTATCTAGAACACAGCTCAACTTGAAAAGGAGAGACAGAACACAAACAAGACAGGATTTAATATAATCACTATCTAGAACACAGCTCTACTGGAAAAGAAGAGACTGAACACAAACAAGACAGGATTTAATAGAATCACTATCTAGAGCACATCTCTACTGGAAAAGGAGAGACAGAACACAAACAAGAGGGGATTTAATATAATCAATATCTACTGGAAAAGGAGAGCTTCAACTCAAACAAGACAGGATTTAATAGAATCAGTATCTAGAACACAGCTCAACTTGAAAAGGAGAGACAGAACACAAACAAGACAGGATTTAATATAATCAGTATCTAGAATGGAGGGGATTCTGAACCACATTCAGTGTCATGACCAGGTGAAAGGTAAAGAGCAAAGAGGAAATGTTCCAATTCAAACACAGAGCTGCCGGAGATGGAAGTTCTTATCACAAAATGGAATGGAACAAGGAAAATGGAACGTTGGTTCTGAATCGTACAATAGCAGTACATTGAAACCTTAGCCGTCTTGAATTCCAACCCAAATGCCAACCCAATGCCCATAACAATACCTTTCCTGAATAGTTTGTTTTGAAATCAAAGCACATATTCTTTATTTTCATTTCAAATCATTTAAACACAAATCAAACATACCAAATAAAGAGTGATGTCTCCTCCACGAATGGGACGGCATTTTAAGGTGTACAGAAGAAAAACACAATTTCAAACAATGTAAAATGGTGACATGTCTTGATGAGGGTACCACGCGTTCTTCACATCGCCTTGTGAACAGAAAACCCAGCCCCTATTCTGTCACACACGGCTCACATCACCATGGGAACAGAAAACCCAGCCCCTATTCTGTCACACACGGCTCACATCACCATGGGAACAGAAAACCCAGCCCCTATTCTGTCACACACGGCTCACATCGCATGTGAAAGTCTCTCTCCCAACTGGACCAACCTATATGTACAGACAGCTTTATTTGGCCGTGACGCTGTAAAGGTTTGCAAAATTCCGCTAACTTTCCCCAAATTCCCACGTTTAAGCAGGAAATCCGGGAATCCTCCAACCAAGATTTATTGAAAACCTGGGAATTTTGGAAAGCTACAGGAATCTTGCAAACCCTTGATGCTGTAGATGTTTGGCTGTTTTCACTCCAGGATCTTCTCCCGTGTGTCGGGCAGTTTAGTGGCCAGCAGGCCTCCACAGACCAGCGCTGCGAATGCCAGGAAAATGGGGATGATCTTTGTGATGCCGATGAACTTGGCAAAGATGACGCTGCCAATGATGGCTGCCAGCTTACAGGTACCGTTCAGCACTCCGAACGCTGTGCATCTGAGGAAGAGAGAGGAAGAGTCATCAGTGGGGTTTAAGACGGGTGCTTTAAGGACAGTTTACAACAGTGGTTCTCAACTGGTGGGTCGGGAGGTTTTGAATGGCTCACAGGTGTCTGAGTAAAAACAACCTGGATCAGTTTGAAACAACCTAAATCCCTCATCGTGAACACCCCAGACATCAGTCTGATATCAGGACATTGACATGGGGATTGGGATTGTGGTTCTCTGTACCTTTTATCAGAAGGGTAGATTTCTACTGTGATAACCTCCAGTCCGTTCCAGGCAGCGACGCTGGTAGCGTAGAAGAGGCACTGAAATAATATAACTGCCCCCTGACTGAAGCTGAGTAGCAGGAGGAACGTACAAGCTGCTGATATTAGCATAGAACCACCTGGAGGGGGGGGAGAGGGGGGGAGACAGAGGAGAGAGAGAGAGAGAGATAGAGGAGAGAAGAGAGAGAGGAGAGCAGAGAGGTAGATAAGATATGCTCTCGCACTCTCTCTCTCTCTCTCTCTAGCCTCTCTCTCGCTCTCTCTACTTCTCTCTCTTCCTCTCCTACTCTCCTTTTCTCCCTCTCTTTCTCCTCTCTTCGACGCTCTCTCTCTTCTCCTCTCTCCTCTCTCTCTCTCTCTCTCTTTCATCTCCTCTCTCTCTCCTTCTCTCCTCGCTCGCTCTCTCTGCTCTCTCTACTCTCTCTCTCTCTCTCTCTTTTCTCTCTCTCTTTCGTCTCTCTCTCTCTTTTCCCCTCTCTCTCTCTCTCTCTCTCTCTCTCTCCTCTCTCTCTCTCTCTCTCTCTCTCTCTTCTCTCTCTCTCTCTCTCCTTCCTTCTCTCTCGCTCTCTCTCTCTCTCTCTTTTCTCTCTTCTCTCTCTCTCTCTCTCTTTTCTTTTCGTTTTCTTTCTTCTCTCGGCTCTCTTTTCTCCTCGCTTTTAGCTACCCCGTCCTCTCTACTGCTCTCTCTCTCCTTCCTTGTCTTTCTCTCTCTCTCTCTCTCTCCTCTCTCTCTCCTGCGTCTCGCTCTCTCCCTCTTTTCCTCCTGCTCGTCTCTCTCTCCTTCTCTTTCCTCCTCGTCTTTCTTTCTTTCTCTACTCGTCTCTCTACATCCTCAGACCTCTTTTCTCCCCCTCTGCTTGGCTCTACTCTCCGTGTTCTCTCTCTCTCTCTCTTTCTCTCTTCTCTCTCTCTCTTTCTCTCTCTTCTCTCTCTCTCTCTCTCTCCCATCATTTCTCTCTCTTCTACTCTCTCTCTCTCTCATCTCTCTCGTCTACTCTCTTCTCTAACTACTACTCTGACGCTCTTCTCGGATCTGGCAGTGGTCATGCGGAGGGCCATGACCTTGGCATTCTCTGCTCGTTTCTCATACGTCTTAGGGCATACTTTTTCTGCGACCCGCCGTCCTCTCTACTCTCTCTCTAGGGTCCTTCTAGGCTCTAGTACTGCTTCTCTTGCTCTGATGTGGCCTCTTCGTCGGTCTCGTCTACTTACTCTCTCATCTCTGCTCTCTGCTGCAGTCTCTCTTCTCTCTCTCTCACCGATATCTCTCTCGATCTCTCTCTCTCTCTCTCTCCCTCTGCTCTTCGTCGTAAGTCTTCTCTCATCTCTCTCTGCTTACATTGGGCGGACGATCCTGGGATTGGAGTTCTGTGAGGGATTTTCTTATTCTTATCTCTCCCGTTCCTCTCCTTTTCTCCCCTCGTCTTTTGCTCCCGGTCTCTTCTCAACTTCTGCATACTACGTAGACTGCTCTACTCTGGGGGCTCTCGTCTCTCAATCTGAGTGGTCTTTGATGTTGGAGTGTCTTATGTCTTTCTCTGGGTTCTCGTCTCGGTGGTCTCTCTCGGTGTGTTACTCTCTAGCAATCTCTCTCTCGTCCCGACCTCTCCTTTTTTACTCCCTCTGATGAGTCTGCTCTGGCTCTGCTCCTAACATCGTCTGGTCTCTCGGCATTCTTGTCCTTGTTTTTGCTTGCGAGATAATAAAAGACATCTAGATGCTCAGTAAGCGGTGCAGGGTGCTCGTCCTCCCTATGCTTTTCCTTATACCGGTCTATTTCGTCCCATAGCATCTTCTCTCTCCTCTTCTCCTGATCTCTCGTCCTCTCTTACTCTCTCTATGATTTCTGTACTTTGCCTCGGTTTCCCCCTCTCCTCTAGGCTTCCTCTCACATGCCATATGCGTTCCCCTATTCATCTTCTCTTATCCTTCTTCTGCCATCTTTTTCAGTTTGTTTTGTACCATTGACTACTCCCCATGGAGCTACGTACGTGTCTACACTTTCCTCACCTATAATCTTTATCCTTCCTATCTTGTCCATGAAGAGGGCTGACAGGATGTTGCCCGGCAGGGTTGCTAGGCTCCCCAGAAAGCTGACCATGTAGATGACCATGTCATTCTCCTCCTGGAAGTTTAGATGGCAGCCTTTCTTCGGATGGAGGAACGTTGCATTCTCCATCCGACAGTCTTTAAACTTGGAGTCTTCCCAAAGGTCTGCCAATCACAGAGACAAGGAAAATCCAAAATGAGATCATAGGGGATCTGTGAGTGGTCTGTTCAATGTCCACATCACATATACAGTGCATTCGAAAAGTATTCAGACCCCTTAACTTTTTCCACATTTTGTTACGGTACAGCCTTATTCTAAAATTGATTAAATTGTTTTTTCCACTCATCAATCTAAATCAAATCAAATCAAATTTTATTGGTCACATACCCGTGTTTAGCAGATGTTATAGCGGGTGTAGCGAAATGCTTGTGCTTCTAGCTCCGACAGTGCAGTAATATCTAACAAGTAATATCTAACCATTTTACAACATATACCCAATACAAATCTAAGTAAGGAATGAATTAAGAATATATACAGTTCCAATCAAACGTTTGCTTCCTTCAAAGGTTTTTCTTTATTTGTTCAACTTTTTACATTTACATTTACGTCATTTAGCAGACGCTCTTATCCAGAGCTACTTACAAATAGGTGCATTCAACTTATTATAGCCAGTGGGATAACCACTTTACAATATTCTTATTTTTTATTTTTTATATTTGTTATAATTTTCATTTGTTTTATATACATATATTTAAAAAAAAAAATTGTGGGGGTGGGGTGGGGGGGTAGAATGATTACTTTTATACTATCCCAGATATTCCTTAAAGAGTCTCCGTAAGGTGGTCAGTGACTCCGCTGTCCTGGCGTCGTGAGGGAGCTTGTTCCACCATTGGGGTGCCAGAGCAGCGAACAGTTTTGACTGGGCTGAGCGGTAGCTGTGCTTCCGTAGAGGTAGGGGGACCAGCAGGCCAGAGATGGATGAACGCAATGCCCTCGTTTGGGTGTAGGGACTGATCAGAGCCTGAAGGTAAGGAGGTGCCGTTCCCCTCACAGCTCCGTAGGCAAGCACCATGGTCTTGTAGCAGATGCGAGCTTCAACTGGAAGCCAGTGGAGTGTGCGGAGGAGCGGGGTGACGTGAGAGAACTTGGGAAGGTTGAACACCAGACGGGCTGCGGCATTCTGGATGAGTTGTAGGGGTTTAATGGCACAGGCAGGGAGCCCAGCCAACAGCGAGTTGCAGTAATCCAGACGGGAGATGACAAGTGCCTGGATTAGGACCTGTGCCGCTTCCTGTGTAAGGTAGGGTCGTACTCTGCGAATGTTGTAGAGCATGAACCTACAGGATCGGGTCACCGCTTTGATGTTAGCGGAGAACGACAGGGTGTTGTCCAGGGTCACACCAAGGCTCTTTGCACTCTGGGAGGAGGACACAACGGAGTTGTCAACCGTGATGGCGAAATCATGGAGCGGGCAGTCCTTCCCCGGGAGGAAGAGCAGCTCCGTCTTGCCGAGGTTTATTTTACATTGTAGATTAATAGTGAAGACATCAAAACTATGAAATAACACATATGGAATCATGTAGTAACCAAAAAAGTGTTAAACAAATCAACATTTATTTTATATTTGAGATTCTTCAAATATCCACTCTTTGCCTTGATGACAGCTTTGCACACTCTTGGCATCCCGTAGGGATTTTGTTTTTCATGGTCTGAGAGTCCTTTAGGTGCCTTTTGGTAAACTCCAAGCGGGCTGTTATGTGCCTTTTACTGAGGAGTGGCTTCCGTCTGGCCACTCTACCATAAAGGCCTGATTGGTGGAGTGCTGCAGAGATGGTTGTCCTTCTGGAAGGTTCTCCCATCTCCATAGAGGAACTCTGGAGCTCTGTCAGAGTGAACATCGGGTTCTCGGTCACCTCCCTGACCAAGGTCCTTCTCCCCCGATTGCTCAGTTTGGCCGGGCGGCCAGCTCTAGGAAGTGTCTTGGTGGTTCCAAACTTCTTCCATTTAAGAATGATGGAGGCCACTGTGTTCTTGGGGACCTTCAATGCTGCAGAAATGTTTTGGTACCCTTCCCCAGATCTGTGCCTCGACACAATCATGTTTCGGAGCTCTGCGGACAATTCCTTTAACCTCATGGCTTGGTTTTTGATCTGACATGCACTGTCAACTTTGGGACCTTATATACAGTGGGGAGAACAAGTATTTGATACACTGCCGATTTTGCAGCTTTTCCTACTTACAAAGCATGTAGAGGTCTGTAATTTTTATCATAGGTACACTTCAACTGTGAGAGACGGAATCTAAAACAAAAATCCAGAAAATCACATTGTATGATTTTTAAGTAATTCATTTGCATTTTATTGCATGACATAAGTATTTGATCACCTACCAACCAGTAAGAATTCCGGCTCTCACAGACCTGTTAGTTTTTCTTTAAGAAGCCCTCCTGTTCTCCACTCATTACCTGTATTAACTGCACCTGTTTGAACTCGTTACCTGTATAAAAGACACCTGTCCACACACTCAATCAAACAGACTCCAACCTCTCCACAATGGCCAAGACCAGAGAGCTGTGTAAGGACATCAGGGATAAAATTGTAGACCTGCACAGGGCTGGGATGGGCTACAGGACAATAGGCAAGCAGCTTGGTGAGAAGGCAACAACTGTTGGCGCAATTATTAGAAAATGGAAGAAGTTCAAGATGACGGTCAATCACCCTCGGTCTGGGGCTCCATGCAAGATCTAATCTCGTGGGGCATCAATGATCATGAGGAAGGTGAGGGATCAGCCCAGAACTACACGGCAGGACCTGGTCAATGACCTGAAGAGAGCTGGGAACACAGTCTCAAAGAAAACCATTAGTAACACACTACGCCGTCATGGATTAAAATCCTGCAGCGCACGCAAGGTCCCCCTGCTCAAGCCAGCGCATGTCCAGGCCCGTCTGAAGTTTGCCAATGACCATCCAGAGGAGGAATGGGAGAAGGTCATGTGGTCTGATGAGACAAAAATAGAGCTTTTTGGTCTAAACTCCACTCGCCGTTTTTGGAGGAAGAAGAAGGATGAGTACAACCCCAAGAACACCATCCCAACTGTGAAGCATGGAGGTGGAAACATCATTCTTTGGGGATGCTTTTCTGCAAAGGGGACAGGACGACTGCACCGTATTGAGGGGAGGATGGATGGGCCCATGTATCGCGAGATCATGGCCAACAACCTCCTTCCCTCAGTAAGAGCATTGAAGATGGGTCATGGCTGGGTCTTCCAGCATGACAACGACCCGAAACACACAGCCAGGGCAACTAAGGAGTGGCTCCGTAAGAAGCATCTCAAGGTCCTGGAGTGGCCTAGCCAGTCTCCAGACCTGAACCCAATAGAACATCTTTGGAGGGAGCTGAAAGTCCATATTGCCCAGCGACAGCCCCGAAACCTGAAGGATCTGGAGAAGGTCTGTATGGAGGAGTGGGCCAAAATCCCTGCTGCAGTGTGTGCAAACCTGGTCAAGACCTACAGGAAACATATGATCTCTGTAATTGCAAACAATGGTTTCTGTACCAAATATTAAGTTCTGCTTTTCTGATGTATCAAATACTTATGTCATGCAATAAAATGCAAATTAATTACTTAAAAATCATACAATGATTGATTTTCTGGATTTTTGTTTTAGATTCCGTCTCTCACAGTTGAAGTGTACCTATGATAAAAATTACAGACCTCTACATGCTTTGTAAGTAGGAAAACCTGCAAAATCAGCAGTGTATCAAATACTTGTTCTCCCCACTGTAGACAGGTGTGTGCCTTTCCAAATCATGTCCAATCAGTTGAATTTTCCACAGGTGGACTCCAATCAAGTTGTAGAAACATTTCAAGGATGATCAATGGAAACAGAATGCACCTGAGCTCAATTTAGAGTCTCATAGCAAAGGATCGGAATTCTTATGTAAATGTATAAAAACCTGTTTCCGCTTTGTCATTATGAGGTATTGTGTGTAGACTGATGAGGATTCTTTTTTTATTTAAGCCATTTTAGAATAAGGCCATAACATAACATAATGTGGAAAAAGTCAAGGGGTCTGAATACTTTCCGAATGCACTGTACATCACATACATAATGCACCTCACACATCCGGATAGTCTCAGAAAGAGGTTCAACGGCTAAGGTGAACAGCAAGGGAGACATCGTACAACCTTGTCTCGTCCCTCTATGGAATCATGGACAAATTGATTGATTTGTGAGAATCCTTGCACAGGGGTTCCACATCAGATATGTGATATCAGATATGATACCTCTGCGGAAGCACAGTTCCCGCTCAGCCCAGTCAAAACTGTTCGCTGCTCTGGCACCCCAATGGTGGAACAAGCTCCCTCACGACGCCAGGACAGCGGAGTCACTGACCACCTTCCGGAGACACTTGAAACCCCACCTCTTTAAGGAATACCTGGGATAGTATAAAAGTAATCCTTATACCGCCCCCCCACCCCACCCCCACGAAAAAAGTGGTTGTCCCACTGGCTATCATAAGGTGAATGCACCAATTTGTAAGTGGCTCTGGATAAGAGTGTCTGCTAAATGACGTAAATGTAAATGTATGACACCTACCTGTGGCGGTCCTCATGAGAGCCTACCTGTGTCACCTACCTGTGGCGGTCCTCATGAGAGCCTACCTGTGTCACCTACCTGTGGCGGTCCTCATGAGAGCCTACCTGTGTCACCTACCTGTGGCGGTCCTCCTGAGAGCCTACCTGTGGCGGTCCTCCTGAGAGCCTACCTGTGTCACCTACCTGTGGCGGTCCTCCTGAGAGCCTACCTGTGGCGGTCCTCCTGAGAGCCTACCTGTGTCACCTACCTGTGGCGGTCCTCATGAGAGCCTACCTGTGTCACCTACCTGTGGCGGTCCTCCTGAGAGCCTACCTGTGGCGGTCCTCCTGAGAGCCTACCTGTGTCACCTACCTGTGGCGGTCCTCCTGAGAGCCTACCTGTGGCGGTCCTCCTGAGAGCCTACCTGTGTCACCTACCTGTGGCGGTCCTCATGAGAGCCTACCTGTGTCACCTACCTGTGGCGGTCCTCCTGAGAGCCTACCTGTGTCACCTACCTGTGGCGGTCCTCATGAGAGCCTACCTGTGTCACCTACCTGTGGCGGTCCTCCTGAGAGCCTACCTGTGTCACCTACCTGTGGCGGTCCTCCTGAGAGCCTACCTGTGTCACCTACCTGTGGCGGTCCTCCTGAGAGCCTACCTGTGTCACCTACCTGTGGCAGTCCTCCTGAGAGCCTACCTGTGGCGGTCCTCATGAGAGCCTACCTGTGTCACCTACCTGTGGCGGTCCTCCTGAGAGCCTACCTGTGGCGGTCCTCCTGAGAGCCTACCTGTGTCACCTACCTGTGGCGGTCCTCCTGAGAGCCTACCTGTGTCACCCACCTGTGGCGGTCCTCCTGAGAGCCTACCTGTGTCACCTACCTGTGGCAGTCCTCCTGAGAGCCTACCTGTGTCACCTACCTGTGTTATAGAAGACTGTGTTCTTGATGGTGCAGTTCTCAAAGTACGTGTTGGTCGACCTGATGTCCTCAAAGTAACAGTTCTCAAACAGGGAATCTTCAAACTTCACAGACTTGATCTCTATATTCATGAACCTAGATAAGAGAGAACAACCCTGCTTCAGTAAAGACATCTGACATCACTGTGACATACTAGTTGTCCAGTCATAATATCCCATATTGTCATCACTGTGACATACTAGTTGTCCAGTCATAATATCCCATATTGTCATCACTGTGACATACTAGTTGTCCAGTCATAATATCCCATATTGTCATCACTGTGACATACTAGTTGTCCAGTCATAATATCCCATATTGTCATCACTGTGCCATACTAGTTGTCCAGTCATAATATCCCATATTGTCATCACTGTGACATACTAGTTGTCCAGTCATAATATCCCATATTGTCATCACTGTGACATACTAGTTGTCCAGTCATAATATCCCATATTGTCATCACTGTGACATACTAGTTGTCCAGTCATAATATCCCATATTGTCATCACTGTGACATGCTAGTTGTCCAGTCATAATATCCCATATTGTCATCACTGTGACATACTAGTTGTCCAGTCATAATATCCCATATTGTCATCACTGTGACATACTTGTCGTGGATGTATTCTCCCTCTTTGTGGATCTGGTTGACCAGGGAGAAGTTGAAGTGGAATCGCTCGACTCGTTCTTGATGGAAGAGTCTCACCTTGGACTCGTACTCCTCATACTGCATGTACTTGATCATGTCAGGGAACCACACCGACAGCCCGTGGTAGCTGAAACACAGAAGGAACAGTCATCCATCACACCGACAGCCCGTGGTAGCTGAAACACAGAAGGAACAGTCATCCACCACACCGACAGCCCGTGGTAGCTGGGACACAGAAGGAACAGTCATCCATCACACCGACAGCCCGTGGTAGCTGGGACACAGAAGGAACAGTCATCTATCACACCGACAGCCCGTGGTAGCTGGGACACAGAAGGAACAGTCATCCATCATGATTGACACATCCATAGAGACTTAACAGTGCTCTCTAGTGGTAGCAAGCAATCATGTTTAAGTTTTAGATATGCAGACGTTCGTGATCTGGATTGCTTTGACTGGATTGGATATCTCCTGTATTGGTTTAGGATCACCTGATGGAATAACAGGGGGGGTTGTTGAATATACTCACAACAAAAGGTTAGTACTATTTGTTTACCTGAAGGCCATGGTGAACCAGATGATAGCCAGGAACAGACCCTGCAGTCTGAGGTCTGGTGCTGCCAGGGACATCACGTTCTGCATTACCTGGAAACATGGAGGCAACAGCACCAACAAGTCATCCTCCTGGTTCAGATACACTCTTATGAGCAGTGCTATTGACGGTTTTCAACACTCTTATGAGCAGTGTTATTGACGGTTTTCAACACTCTTATGAGCAGTGCTATTGACGGTTTTCAACACTCTTATGAGCAGTGCTATTGACGGTTTTCAACACTCTTATGAGCAGTGCTATTGACGGTTTTCAACACTCTTATGAGCAGTGCTATTGACGGTTTTCAACACTCTTATGAGCAGTGCTATTGACGGTTTTCAACACTCTTATGAGCAGTGCTATTGACGGTTTTCAACACTCTTATGAGCAGTGTTATTGACAGTTTTCAACACTCTTATGAGCAGTGTTATTGACAGTTTTCAACACTCTTATGAGCAGTGTTATTGACAGTTTTCAACACTCTTATGAGCAGTGCTATTGACAGTTTTCAACACTCTTATGAGCAGTGTTATTGACAGTTTTCAACACTCTTATGAGCAGTGTTATTGACAGTTTTCAACACTCTTATGAGCAGTGTTATTGACAGTTTTCAACACTCTTATGAGCAGTGCTATTGACAGTTTTCAACACTCTTATGAGCAGTGCTATTGACGGTTTTCAAAAACTTTAGAACATTTTGAATCATGTCAAGAATATGTATTGTAGCAATCTGAATTCAACACCTAGTGTCCTAATAGGGGTTAGGATCTCTTGGGGTAATGGCTAAGGGGTTGGGTTGACTGAGGATCTCTTGGGGTAATGGCTAAGGGGTTGGGTTGACTGAGGATCTCTTGGGGTAATGGCTAAGGGGTTGGGTTGACTGAGGATCTCTTGGGGTAATGGCTAAGGGGTTGGGTTGACTGAGGATCTCTTGGGGTAATGGCTAAGGGGTTGGGTTGACTGAGGATCTCTTGGGGTAATGGCTAAGGGGTTGGGTTGACTGAGGATCTCTTGGGGTAATGGCTAAGGGGTTGGGTTGACTGAGGATCTCTTGGGGTAATGGCTAAGGGGTTGGGTTGACTGTCGCTGGACACCGATCCGACTCTCGGTCGGGGCTCCGCCCTGAATTCACTACTATATGTTACCTGTTTGAGCAGGTTGGTGTGTCTATATGTTACCTGTTTGAGCAGGTTGGTGTGTCTGACGGTCCAGCGCTGGAAGGCTGTTCCAGTGTCACTCTGGATCTCAATGAACTCATCCTCCTGGGTCTTAGGAGTCGCGATGTTGGACACCTGACAGGAGGGATTATATAACATCACATTGATATAGAACTAATAGTGATAACATCACATTGATATAGAACTAATAGTGATTATATAACATCACATTGATATAGAACTAATAGTGATTATATAACATCACATTGATATAGAACTAATAGTGATTATTTAACATCACATTGATATAGAACTAATAGTGATTATATAACATCACATTGATATAGAACTAATAGTGATTATATAACATCACATTGATATAGAACTAATAGTGATTATTTAACATCACATTGATATAGAACTAATAGTGATTATATAACATCACATTGATATAGAACTAATAGTGATTATATAACATCACATTGATATAGAACTAATAGTGATTATATAACATCACATTGATATAGAACTAATAGTGATTATATAACATCACATTGATATAGAACTAATAGTGATTATTTAACATCACATTGATATAGAACTAATAGTGATTATATAACATCACATTGATATAGAACTAATAGTGATTATATAACATCACATTGATATAGAACTAATAGTGGTTATATAACATCACATTGATATAGAACTAATAGTGATTATTTAACATCACATTGATATAGAACTAATAGTGATTATATAACATCACATTGATATAGAACTAATAGTGATTATATAACATCACATTGATATAGAACTAATAGTGATTATATAACATCACATTGATATAGAACTAATAGTGATTCTGGTCCTTATGACTGTAGGGTACTAGATGAGAGTAGAGTTGTACTCACGGTGAACACCCTCTCTGGTTCTCCCTTGGCCTTCCAGTTGGTATCATGGACCTGCCTCAGAATCATCCAGGCCTCGTCATGTCTCCCATTCTGACAGAGACAGACAGAAACAGCTGTCAGCCTATCACATGCAGCTACTGGAATATACAATGCCATAGAAAGGTAAACTCTTAGAAAAAAAGGTGCTATCTAGAACCTAAAAGGGTTCTTCGGCTGTCCCCATAGGAGAAACCCTTTTGGTTCCAGGTAGAACCCTTTTTGGTTCCAGGTAGAACCCTTTTTGGTTCCAGGTAGAACCATTTTGGTTCCAGGTAGAACTCTTTTGGTTCCAGGTAGAACCATTTTGGTTCCAGGTAGAACCCTTTTCACAGAGGATTCCACATGGAACCCAAAAGAGTTCTACCTGGACCAAAAAGGGTTCTCCTATGGGGTAAAAAAAAGTTTAATACTGTACACACACGCATGCACGCACACACTAAGACACACACACACACACACACACACACAAACACACACATTTTCTGTTACCTGAAGGAGGAAGCGTGGGCTTTCTGGCATGAAGACCAGTCCGACGAGGGCAATAATGGCTGGAAACATACAGACCAGGATGAATACTCTCCATCCGTGGATCTGGTACTCAGTCCCCAGGCTGAAGCCCCAGCCTGCAACAACAACAACATACATCAACAACAATAATAATAATCATCACCATCACCATCAGCATCACCATCACCATCACCACCACCATCACCATCACCATCATCACCATCATCATCATTACCATCATCATCATTACCATCATCACCATCACCATCATTACCATCATCATCATTACCATCATCATCATTACCATCACCACCACCATCACCATCACCATCATCACCATCATCATCATTACCATCATTACCATTACCATCACCATCATTACCATCACCATCACCACCATCACCATCACCATCACCATCATTACCATCACCATCACCATCATCACCATCACCATCACCATCACCATCATTACCATCACCAACACCATCATCACCATCATCATCATCATCATCATCACCATCACCATCATCATTACCATCATCATCATCACCATCACCATCATTACCATTATCATCATTACCATCACCATCATCAACAACAACAACTGCAACAGCACAGCCAGGGCCATTACCTGCTGGGTGACGTTATAGTTGAGCTCAAAGAGTGCATGGCCTCCATCAGGGCTTGGTCAGGTCAAGCCCAAACTGCTCAATTCATCTACTATGAAATGAGTCAAGTATTCCAGAACAGCATTATGTCTTCGTACCGTAGTGTGGGATGATTCCCCAGGCGGTGAAGGAGGCATAGAGTCCACCCAACATCCAGAACATACACAGCCAGCTAAGGTGCTCCCCTCTCTTATCCAACTGGAGGAACTCTGCAAAGTAGGTGTACACTATCGGGATAGTCCCTCCGATCCTGGTGGAACAATACAGGAGACATTACAGACACTTCAACACGGTCAATATATTCTTTAACATCAGCAGAAATGTTCAAACACTGAAATGGGGTGTGATTCCTCTTCAGGTGTCTTTTCTGCCTGTTCTGTGGATGTTGCCTTATAACCAACATGGGACTGTTCTATTTGGCTCCGGTAAAGGGTTCTGTTACGATGTGTGTCCAAATGGCACCCTATTCCCTATGTAATGCACTACTTTTGACCAGGGCCCATCGGAAGTGCACTACATAGGGCATAGGGTGCCATTTGGGACTCGGACATGACGTTACGATCTTGGTGCCTTGGCTGGGCTCAGGGCGTCTGCCAGACAGTGCTAGCCTGCAGTAATGATTATGAAAGAAGTGTGTCTTATGACCATTATGTTAAGGAGGTGAGGAGGTAGTGGTGATCACCCCATAAGGCTGACTGACCCACAAGACATCACTGCATCAGGGACTTCCTTATTCCTTTCAACACGCTCCAGGAACATTTAATTGACCGGTCAGCCAGCCAGTCACAAATACCCGTTATATCCATCTAACATCTATCTCTCATTCCCCTCTCCAGCCCCTCTCCATCTCTCTCTCAATCCCCTCTCCAGCCCCTCTCCATCTCTCTCTCTCCATCCCTCTCTCTCCATTCATCTCTCTCTCCATCCCTCTCTCTCCATCCCTCTCTCCCCATCCATCTCTCTCCATCCATCTCTCTCCATCCCTCTCTCTCCATCCATCACTCGCCATCTCTCTCTTAATCTCTTTCTCCATCTCAACGACAGTCTCATCTTACCCGAAGCCGGAGCAGATCCTGAAGAAAATGAAGAATCCGTATCCCTGAGCAAAGCAGGACAGGAAGCTGAAGACACAGTCGATGGCCAGACAGTAGATCAGACATTTCCTACGGCCCATCTTATCCGCCAGGCTACCCCAGACGAATGCCCCCACCATCATCGACACGTACACCAACAGACCTTTAACACGAGATAAAGAGGAGAGAGAAAGAATAGAGAGAGAGAGGAGAGAGACAGAGAGAGGAGAGAGAGAGAGAGAAACAGACAGACGACAGACAGGACAGACATACAGACGACAGACATACGACAGACTAGACAGAAGACAGACAGACGAGAGAGAGAGAGAGAGAGAGGATAGAAGAGATAGAGAGAGAGAAGAGAGGGAGAGAGCGAGAGCGAGAGCGAGGGAGAGGTTGAGGCGAAGAGAAGAGAGAAGAGAGAGAGGAGAGAGTGAGAGAAGAAGAGAGAGGCGAGAGAGAGAGAGAGAGAGACATCTCTCTCTCTCTCTTCTCTCTCTCTGTCTCTCTCTTTCTCTCTCCTCATTCTCTCTCTCTCTCCTCTCTCTCTCTCTCTCTCTCCCTCTCCGCTTCTCTCTCTCTCTCTCTCTCTCTCTCTCTCTCTCTCTTCTCTCGCTTCTCTCTCTCTCTCTCTCTCTCTCTCCCTCTCTCCTCTCCCTCTCTCTCTCTCTCTCTCTCTCTCTCTCTCTACTCTCTCCCTCTCTCTCTCAGCCTCTCTCTCTCTCTCTCTCTCTCTCTCGTCTCTCTCTCCTTTTCTCCTTCTTCCCTTGACATAAACCAGAGACAGACAGACAGACAGACTGACAGTATCTTATACCCCCCACCTAGTCTCATTCTCTCTCCTTCATTCTGTCCAATACTCCCAATAGTACAGTACTGAATGTTCTGCCAGACTTTACCCAGTGGCTCAAGCCCCTAGTACAGTAATGATGTTCTGCCAGACTTTACCCAGTGGCTCAAGGCCCATATTACAGTAATGATGTTCTGCCAGACTTTACCCAGTGGCTCAAGGCCCATAGTACAGTAATGATGTTCTGCCAGACTTTACCCAGTGGCTCAAGGCCCCATATACAGTAATGATGTTCTGCAGCTTTACCAAGTGCTCAAGGCCCATAGTACAGTAATGATGTTCTGCCAGACTTTACCCAGTGGCTCAAGGCCCATAGTACAGTAATGATGTTCTGCCAGACTTTACCCAGTGGCTCAAGGCCCATAGTACAGTAATGATGTTCTGCCAGACTTTACCCAGTGGCTCAAGGCCCATAGTACAGTAATGTTCTCAGACTTCTGCCAGATTTAGCTTTTCTGCCAGACTTTCCCCAGTGGCTCAAGGCCCATAGTACAGTAATGATGTTCTGCCAGACTTTACCCAGTGGCTCAAGGCCATATTACAGTAATATGTTCTGGCCAGACTTACCCAGTGGCTCAAGGCCCATAGTACAGTAATGATGTTCTGCCAGACTTTACCCAGTGGCTCAAGGCCATATCAGTATGATTTCTGCCAACTTACCCAGTGGCTCAAGGCCCATAGTACCAGTAATGATGTTCTGCCAGACTTTACCCAGTGGCTCAAGGCCCATAGTACAGTAATGATGTTCTGCCAGTCTTTACCCAGTGGCTCAAGGCCCATAGTACAGTAATGATGTTCTGCCAGACTTTACCCAGTGGCTCAAGGCCCATAGTACAGTAATGATGTTCTGCCAGACTTTACCCAGTGGCTCAAGGTCCCATAGTACAGTAATGATGTTCTGCCAGACTTTACCCAGTGGCTCAAGGCCCATAGTCCAGTAATGATGTTCTGCCAGACTTTACCCAGTGGCTCAAGGCCCATAGTACAGTAATGATGTTCTGCCAGACTTACCCAGTGGCTCAAGGCCCCATAGTACAGTAATGATGTTCTGCCCAGACTTTACCCAGTGGCTCAAGGCCATAGTACCAGTAATGATGTTTCTGCCAGACTTACCCAGTGGCTCAAGGCCCATGTACAGTAATGATGTTCTGCCAGTCTTTACCCAGTGGCTCAAGGCCCATAGTACGTAATGATGTTCTGCCAGTCTTTAACCCATGGGCTCAAGGCCCATAGTACAGTAATGATGTTCTGCCAGACTTTACCCAGTGGCTCAAGGCCCATAGTACAGTAATGATGTTCTGCCAGTCTTTACCCCAGTGGCTCAAGGCCCATAGTACAGTAATGATGTTTCTGCCAGACTTTACCCAGTGGCTCAAGGCACATAGTACAGTAATGATGTTCTGTCAGACTTTACCCCAGTGGCTCCAATGGCCCATAGTTACCCAGTATGATGTTCTGCCAGACTTTACCCAGTGGCTCAAGGCCCATAGTACAGTAATGATGTTCTGCCAGACTTTACCCAGATGCTCAAGGCCCATAGTCCAGTGGATCTCCACTCCTCCACTAGAAGGATCACTCTGATATGTTGTCCTATTGACCTGTTCTTACTTAGTTAGGATGAAGGGAAAGCCCTTATTCAAGATATCCTTACAAAAAACCTGTGAATTCCCCACAGTCACTGAAATGAAACCTGAGTTACGAAGCAATATCTATGTTATATTTTGGGGGTTTTAAGTGTGTGTGAAGTCACAGCACAGTGACATAATCTAGCTATACACAGTGACATGTCTGGGTTAAAACAACAACTTCTAAATGATTATGGAGGTATCCATTTGGATGTCAACACACTAACAAAATGATTCCTAGATGATGGTGAGTATTATAGAGATGAAAGCCTATGGATTCAGCCATCTGTTTCATTACATCATAATATACAGTACATTATAAAGGCCATGCATATTATAGACTTTTCATTATACTCCTATATCCATCACCAGGTATCGTTCAGTACTGGGCCGGCCCTCTTAAGGCCATGATACATTGGCAATATTACCGAGCAATGTTGCCGAGCAATATTACCGAGCAATATTACCGAGCAATGTTGCCGAGCAATATTACCGAGCAATGTTGACAGCAATGTTGCCAGCAATTGTTGCTGCAACTATTTTAGATTGAAAATGAGCAACTTTTTAATTTTGATTGGCAGCGCCAACATTTTTTGGAATCCTCCAATCAAATGTTGGTCGTGATCACCTCAGTCTGCCTTTCTAAAATATTTAGGAAAACATGGCGGCTATTTTTGAGCTGAAGTGAGAGAAAATCAACTCCACCACTCCCATGCCAACAACATTTCTTTCTTACCAACACTATCGGTATGTATAGGTGCTTTTAGTGACGTGGGTGTATTTACCAACACTATCGGTATGTATAGGTGCTTTTAGTAACGTGGGTGTATTTACCAACACTAGCAGTATGTATAGGTGCTTTTAGTAACGTGGGTGTATTTACCAACACTAGCAGTATGTATAGGTGCTTTTAGTGACGTGGGTGTATTTACCAACACTATCAGTATGTATAGGTGCTTTTAGTAACGTGGGTGTATTTACCAACACTAGCAGTATGTATAGGTGCTTTTAGTAACGTGGGTGTATTTACCAACACTAGCAGTATGTATAGGTGCTTTTAGTAACGTGGGTGTATTTACCAACACTAGCAGTATGTATAGGTGCTTTTAGTAACGTGGGTGTATTTACCAACACTAGCAGTATGTATAGGTGCTTTTAGTAACGTGGGTGTATTTACCAACACTAGCAGTATGTATAGGTGCTTTTAGTAACGTGGGTGTATTTACCAACACTAGCAGTATGTATCGGTGCTTTTAGTAACGTGGGTGTATTTACCAACACTAGCAGTATGTATAGGTGCTTTTAGTAACGTGGGTGTATTTACCAACACTAGCAGTATGTATAGGTGCTTTTAGTAACGTGGGTGTATTTACCAACACTATCAGTATGTATAGGTGCTTTTAGTAACGTGGGTGTATTTACCAACACTAGCAGTATGTATAGGTGCTTTTAGTAACGTGGGTGTATTTACCAACACTAGCGGTATGTATAGGTGCTTTTAGTAACGTGGGTGTATTTACCAACACTAGCAGTATGTATAGGTGCTTTTAGTAACGTGGGTGTATTTACCAACACTATCAGTATGTATAGGTGCTTTTAGTGACGTGGGTGTATTTACCAACACTAGCAGTATGTATAGGTGCTTTTAGTGACGTGGGTGTATTTACCAACACTAGCAGTATGTATAGGTGCTTTTAGTAACGTGGGTGTATTTACCAACACTATCAGTATGTATAGGTGCTTTTAGTAACGTGGGTGTATTTACCAACACTAGCAGTATGTATAGGTGCTTTTAGTAACGTGGGTGTATTTACCAACACTAGCAGTATGTATAGGTGCTTTTAGTAACGTGGGTGTATTTACCAACACTATCAGTATGTATAGGTGCTTTTAGTAACGTGGGTGTATTTACCAACACTAGCAGTATGTATAGGTGCTTTTAGTAACGTGGGTGTATTTACCAACACTAGCAGTATGTATAGGTGCTTTTAGTAACGTGGGTGTATTTACCAACACTAGCAGTATGTATAGGTGCTTTTAGTAACGTGGGTGTATTTACCAACACTAGCAGTATGTATAGGTGCTTTTAGTAACGTGGGTGTGTTTACCAACACTAGCAGTATGTATAGGTGCTTTTAGTAACGTGGGTGTATTTACCAACACTAGCGGTATGTATAGGTGCTTTTAGTAACGTGGGTGTATTTACCAACACTAGCGGTATGTATAGGTGCTTTTATTAACGTGGGTGTATTTACCAACACTAGCAGTATGTATAGGTGCTTTTAGTAACGTGGGAGTATTTACCAACACTAGCAGTATGTATAGGTGCTTTTAGTAACGTGGGAGTATTTACCAACACTAGCAGTATGTATAGGTGCTTTTAGTAACGTGGGTGTATTTACCAACACTATCAGTATGTATAGGTGCTTTTAGTAACGTGGGTGTTTACCAACACTAGCAGTATGTATAGGTGCTTTTAGTAACGTGGGTGTATTTACCAACACTAGCAGTATGTATAGGTGCTTTTAGTAACGTGGGTGTATTTACCAACACTAGCAGTATGTATAGGTGCTTTTAGTAACGTGGGTGTATTTACCAACACTAGCAGTATGTATAGGTGCTTTTAGTAACGTGGGTGTATTTACCAACACTAGCAGTATGTATAGGTGCTTTTAGTAACGTGGGTGTATTTACCAACACTAGCAGTATGTATAGGTGCTTTTAGTAACGTGGGTGTTTACCAACACTAGCAGTATGTATAGGTGCTTTTAGTAACGTGGGTGTATTTACCAACACTAGCAGTATGTATAGGTGCTTTTAGTAACGTGGGTGTATTTACCAACACTAGCAGTATGTATAGGTGCTTTTAGTAACGTGGGTGTATTTACCAACACTAGCAGTATGTATAGGTGCTTTTAGTGACGTGGGTGTATTTACCAACACTAGCAGTATGTATAGGTGCTTTTAGTAACGTGGGTGTATTTACCAACACTAGCAGTATGTATAGGTGATTTTAGTAACGTGGGTGTATTTACCAACACTAGCAGTATGTATAGGTGCTTTTAGTAACGTGGGTGTTTACCAACACTAGCAGTATGTATAGGTGCTTTTAGTAACGTGGGTGTATTTACCAACACTAGCAGTATGTATAGGTGCTTTTAGTAACATGGGTGTTTACCAACACTAGCAGTATGTATAGGCACTTTTAGTAACGTGGGTGTATTTACCAACACTAGCAGTATGTATAGGTGCTTTTAGTAACGTGGGTGTTTACCAACACTAGCAGTATGTATAGGTGCTTTTAGTAACGTGGGTGTATTTACCAACACTAGCAGTATGTATAGGTGCTTTTAGTAACGTGGGTGTATTTACCAACCCTAGCAGTATGTATAGGTGCTTTTAGTAACGTGGGTGTATTTACCCACACTAGCAGTATGTATAGGTGCTTTTAGTAACGTGGGTGTATTTACCAACACTAGCAGTATGTATAGGCGCTTTTAGTAACGTGGGTGTATTTACCAACACTAGCAGTATGTATAGGTGCTTTTAGTAACGTGGGTGTATTTACCAACACTAGCAGTATGTATAGGTGCTTTTAGTAACGTGGGTGTATTTACCCACACTAGCAGTATGTATAGGCGCTTTTAGTAACGTGGGTGTATTTACCAACCCTAGCAGTATGTATAGGTGCTTTTAGTGACGTGGGTGTATTTACCAACACTAGCAGTATGTATAGGCGCTTTTAGTAACGTGGGTGTATTTACCAACACTAGCAGTATGTATAGGTGCTTTTAGTAACGTGGGTGTATTTACCCACACTAGCAGTATGTATAGGTGCTTTTAGTAACGTGGGTGTATTTACCAACACTAGCAGTATGTATAGGTGCTTTTAGTAACGTGGGTGTATTTACCAACACTAGCAGTATGTATAGGTGCTTTTAGTAACGTGGGTGTATTTACCAACACTAGCAGTATGTATAGGTGCTTTTAGTAACGTGGGTGTATTTACCAACACTAGCAGTATGTATAGGTGCTTTTAGTAACGTGGGTGTATTTACCAACACTAGCAGTATGTATAGGTGCTTTTAGTAACGTGGGTGTATTTACCAACACTAGCAGTATGTATAGGTGCTTTTAGTAACGTGGGTGTATTTACCAACACTAGCAGTATGTATAGGTGCTTTTAGTAACGTGGGTGTATTTACCAACCCTAGCAGTATGTATAGGTGCTTTTAGTAACGTGGGTGTATTTACCAACACTAGCAGTATGTATAGGTGCTTTTAGTAACGTGGGTGTATTTACCAACACTAGCGTTGCTGTCGATTGTATTGGGTTGCACAAAAACAGTCCGTGGGAAGCCAGAAGTGAAATATAATTATATTTTATCTCTGGCGGTGGGCAGAGCGGTTGGTCATTATGACGGGGGTATTTGAGACAAAATATCTAAAGGATCGTATTATTAAACAGACGTTCCAAACGTGGGCCTGCTGTAGACCCACTTCCTCTCTGCTTACCTCATGTCAAAATAAAAGTCCCCCACAACGTATTCCTTTTTTTGTGCACACATATGGCGCACATGCAGGACTTTTATTTTGACATGAGGTAAGCAGAGAGGAAGTTTAATAATACGATCCTTTAGATATTTTGTCTCAAATTCCTATAATAACCAACTGCTCTGCCCACCACCAGAGGCACAGGGAGTTGACATTTAATTGTATTTCTCTTCTGGCTTCCCACTGACTGTTTTTTGTGCAACCCAATCCGATTGAAAGCAGCGCTAGTGTATTTCAATAGACCTGGTTGCTAGAAGCAGCTACAGTAAATGTATCTCAGTCCTCCAATGTCCTGGGTTTATACTACAGCCCTAATTACAGTGGAGTAAGCAGCTTAGTTTAGACTAGAGGCGTGTGTTGCTGTGGTGTGCTGTCAGTGCACCTCCCTGTGGATTAGTATCCTTCGAAACGCTACCCGCTCCAAACGTTATGTCCTTTGTACCAGGCCTCAGGCATCACAGTTAGCCTTCAACCAGGTCACAGCCCAGTCACAGCTGGTGAGGGCCTGGGGGTGAGGAACACAATGAATGGATGTGTTCTGTTGTCAGGGTCTTGTGAACTCAGTTGGAGGGCCTGGGGGTGAGGAACACAATGAATGGATGTGTTCTGTTGTCAGGGTCTTGTGAACTCAGTTGGAGGGCCTGGGGGTGAGGAACACAATGAATGGATGTGTTCTGTTGTCAGGGTCTTGTGAACTCAGTTGGAGGGCCTGGGGGTGAGGAACACAATGAATGGATGTGTTCTGTTGTCAGGGTCTTGTGAACTCAGTTGGAGGGCCTGGGGGTGAGGAACACAATGAATGGATGTGTTCTGTTGTCAGGGTCTTGTGAACTCAGTTGGAGGGCCTGGGGGTGAGGAACACAATGAATGGATGTGTTCTGTTGTCAGGGTCTTGTGAACTCAGTTGGAGGGCCTGGGGGTGAGAAACACAATGAATGGATGTGTTCTGTTGTCGGGGTCTTGTGAACTCAGTTGGAGGGCCTGGGGGTGAGGAACACAATGAATGGATGTGTTCTGTTGTCAGGGTCTTGTGAACTCAGTTGGAGGGCCTGGGGGTGAGAAACACAATGAATGGATGTGTTCTGTTGTCGGGGTCTTGTGAACTCAGTTGGAGGGCCTGGGGGTGAGAAACACAATGAATGGATGTGTTCTGTTGTCGGGGTCTTGTGAACTCAGTTGGAGGGCCTGGGGGTGAGAAACACAATGAATGGATGTGTTCTGTTGTCGGGGTCTTGTGAACCCAGCTGTCAGGACTACTTCCCTGCAACAGGGGAAACATATGGGCTACAGAAGCAGCAGCAGGTTGGTTTTGGACTAAAAAAGGTTGCAACACAATAATGTCATGTGATAACATCCCCAATGCTATAAAACGTTTTGGGTGATGGCATCATACCTGATAACTGTAGACTAATATGGCAAGCAGACAACATGGAATGGCTTCACTTCACAGTGTTCCGTGTGTTCTGTTAAAACAGGGTGCAGCGTTACATTACATTTTAGTCATTTAGCAGACGCTCTTATCCAGAGCAATTAGGGTTAAGTACCTTGCTCAAGGGCACATCGACAGACTTTTCACCTAGTCAGCTCGGGGATTAGAACCAGCGACTTTTCCGTTACTGGCACAACGCTCTTAACCACTAAGCTACCCGCGTCGGTGCTTTGACAGGCCAGTGTTATGAGCTATAGCTATAGCTGGATCCCCAAGGTATTAAACAGATATCTGCCTCTTGAGTCAAAGCTCATTTTGCTGAAGATCAAGAAAAACGGAGGCTTTGATCATTTTAGAGCCAGGTAGGCCTACTTTTCCTTTGTGCAAGCAGATATTGTCTTCATTTTAGTCAGGCCTTAGGCGTCTTCATTGGTGTCAGAGACAGAAGGACCCCATGGTGTTTGACTGACAGCTACATGCTCAACACTACAGGGCAGACTCTCTGATTGGCAGAACACAGGCCGAACACAGGCCTTCTTCAGCATGTTAACAGAAGCCAGGTGAGTTGACTACCAGGTGGACCATTAGTCTGTCTCGCTGTCACTGCTCACTCCAGCAGGATGCTGTAATCATTCTGTTGTGATGCTGTGATATTGGCAGTAAATAGCTGCCACATTATCCAATGATATACTTACTGTATGATGGAAGCAGCCAGCAGTCCGTCCAATATAGTGTATTTATTATTATGTAGAGACTATCTTAAACAGTTCAGAAGAACCATTCTCAGAAAGTGTTCCATAACACCAGGTTTTATTGAACCGCCCCCAAAGCTACCGAACTTTGACCTGTGACTTACCCAGCATGCCCTTGTTGGCGTTGGATAAGCACATGTCCTTCTCAGCGCTAGGCAACACGAAGCCCACCACAAATCCGTCCACGCCATCTGCCATCAGCGCCATGCCCAGCACGATAAACAGGGTCCACTGGAAGCGGCCGTGCCCACAGTCCTCCATGATGTTCTCATACTGTTCTGCCAGGTCCTCCTCCTCCGGCATCGCCGCTGCCAGCCTGGCCTTCTTCCTGGCCTCAGCCCTGGCCGCCCGCTGGGCCGCCTTGATCTCGTCAGGGTGGGGGATCCCCTGGTACTCTCCTTCGTACATGGCCTCTGCGTCCTCATCGTGACCCTCCGTGGCATCACTCCTAGCGTCCTCGTCCCCCTCTCCCTCCTGTTTGGGGAAGTCAGCCTGGTAGGGGTACTCCTGGCCGCCCCCCTCCCCGTAGGTGGGGATCTCAGTGCCCTGCTGGTTCACGTTGTTCTGCCATGGGTCGTCCATGGTTACTGCTGGAGAGGGACTATGTTAGCACCGCTAGAGTCGCTGTCTGCCGGAGATGCTGAGGGTGGCTAAACTGGCATAATCCTTGGCAGGGACTCTGTCTTGCTCTCAGTGACCTCTGATCCTTTACTCCAGAGAACTGAAACTGTCAGTTTTGTTATTAATGGACTTTGCTTGGTGGTTCCTCTGCGGAACGGTCTGTAGTTGTCAAGCTTCTGCTACAGTGTTAGATAAGGCCTCGGTAGCTGTGGTGGCAGGACTCTATCTCTGGTGACAGGGCTCAATCTCTGGTGACAGGGCTCTATCTCTGGTGACAGGACTCTATCTCTGGTGACAGGACTCTATCTCTGGTGACAGGACTCTATCTCTGGTGACAAGACTCTATCTCTGGTAACAGGACTCTATCTCCGGTGACAGGACTCTATCTCTGGTGACAGGGCTCAATCTCTGGTGACAGGACTCTATCTCTGGTGACAGGGCTCTATCTCTGGTGACAGGACTCTATCTCTGGTGACAGGACTCTATCTCTGGTGACAGGACTCTATCTCTGGTGACAGGACTCTATCTCTGGTGACAGGTCTCAATCTCTCTCCTGGTAAACAGATGTGCAAGGCCTCGTGCTGGACCTGGAAGAGAGAAAACATAATTTCTAAGTCATGACAAAGGCAAACATCAAATCTTATCAATTATGCCTCAGCATGACTAGAGAAAAGTGGTTGAACACTTCATGCTAATTGAACATCATACACCAGATAGACCTGTGCAGTAGGGGAGACCGGGGTTGGTTGGTATTTCATTTCGACATGAAGAGAAAGTCCAAGGTGTTGGAATGGGACCCTTTCATCCTCATATCTCATTCCAACATGGAGTTATGAGCCGTCAAACACTCTGTCCACTTGAGACAACCAGCCCCACAGCGGAGTTGGAAGTCACGCAGTGTGGGTTGGTTGGCACAGTGTTTACATTAGTTTCCCACCAATAATCGAACCGACTTCTGAAGTTTTAGAAAAACTAAAGCCTTTATTTGATTGAACAGTTTATCTATTAAAATTCAACATAGTATTTGAGATTTTAGCTCTTACTCCATTCAAATGAACATATGACCTCAATGACCTGGACTAACCTGTACCCCGCACATTGACTCGGTACCGGTACCCCCTGTATATAGCCTCCTTATTGGTATTTTATTGGGTTACTTTTTATATATATATTTTTGGTATTTATATATTTTTAGCAAAATGTTGTTACTTACTTACAAAATAACTCTGTTGGTTAAGGGCTAAGGGTTAAGGTTAAAGGTTAAGGGATAAGGGCTTGTAAGAAAACATTTCACGGTAAGGTCTACGCAGCGTTCATTGGAAATGAATGTGCTTCTGGTGTACCAAAACGCAATGTTGCTGTCGGTGTGATCGAGTCGTCAGTCGGGGTCGCATGACTCACAGTTTTTGACATGCAGGTCCAGACTGGACCAAATCTGAACCATTCATAGACGTCTATGTTTCACAAGTTTGGACAGCACAGTAAACAGCAGAGAACAGTAGAGGACAGTTCAGTACAGTAGGGATGGGTAAGGGGATATTTAGTCAGTTGTACAACTGAAAGCATTCAAATGAAATGTGTCTTCCACATTCAACCCAACCCCTCTGAATCAGAGAGGTGCGGGGGGCTGCCTTAATCGATGTCCATGTCATCGGCGCCTGGGAGTACAGTGCAGTAAAGAAAAGTAAAGTATGGTACAGTATAGTACTGCTCCTTCAGTATGCTGAGCCCTGTCTTGTCTGTGACACAATTTTGATCTCATATGAAACAGTGATATAGAAAATACTGTGTGGTCACTGGATAGATGACGTGTGTTCTCTGATTGAACCAGAAGTCTACTTCCTCCTGTTCTGTAACACTGACAGAGAGTACAGGAGTCTTTGGCCTTCTCCTTAAAGGTGTCCACTACTCTGAGCCTAGCCACTGTCTGTCTGTCTGTCTGTCTGTCTGTCTGTCTGTCTGTCTGTCTGTCTGTCTGTCTGTCTGTCTGTCTGTCTGTCTGTCTGTCTGTCTGTCTGTCTGTCTGTCTGTCTGTCTGTCTGTCTGTCTGTCTGTCTGTCTGTCTGTCTGTCTGTCTGTCTGTCTGTCTGTCTGTCTGTCTGTCTGTCTGTCTGTCTGTCTGTCTGTCTGTCTGTCTGTCTGTCTGTCTGTCTGTCTGTATGACCCAGCAGGTTTCTTTATGGCTCACTGGATCACTGTCACTCCCTAGCCTGTCTGTCACTCCCTAGCCTGTCTGTCACTCCCTAGCCTGTCTGTCACTCCCTAGCCTGTCTGTCACTCCCTAGCCTGTCTGTCACAAAGGCACACAGAGAGCACAGAGAGGGAGTGGGCGTAAAGCCGGAGTAGTTCCTGTGTGTACTAGTTGAAACCGGTAGCAAGCCTCTCTGTGTGTGTCCTCATGACAGATGAGAGCTGCAATTTAATCCAGATTAAGACTGCAGAAATGTCATTCTGCCGTCCCTGGCCTGTATCCACCTCTCCACCACTAAACTTCCCCTGTGTCCTGTATCCACCACTAAAATTCCCCTGTGTCCTGTATCCACCACTCCACCACTAGACTTCACCTGTTTCCTGTATCCACCACTAGACTTCCCCTGTGTCCTGTATCCACCACTAGACTTCCCCTGTGTCCTGTATCCACCACTAGACTTCCCCTGTGTCCTGTATCCACCACTAGACTTCCCCTGTGTCCTGTATCCTCCACTAGACTTCCCCTGTGTCCTGTATCCACCTCTCCACCACTAGACTTCCCCTGTGTCCTGTATCCACCACTAGACTTCCCCTGTGTCCTGTATCCACCTCTCCACCACTAGACTTCCCCTGTGTCCTGTATCCACCACTAGACTTCCCCTGTGTCCTGTATCCACCACTCCACCACTAGACTTCCCCTGTGTCCTGTATCCACCACTAGACATCCCCTGAGTCCTGTATCCACCTCTCCACCACTAGACATCCCCTGAGTCCTGTATCCACCTCTCCACCACTAGACTTCCCCTGTTCCCTGTATCCACCACTAGACTTCCCCTATGTACTGGGGCGGCAGGTAGCTTAGTGGTTAAGAGCGTTGTGCCAGTAACCGAAAGGTTGCTGGTTTTAATCCCCGAGCCGACTAGGTGAAAAATCTGCCGATATGCCCTTGAGCAAGGCACTTAACCCTAATTGCTCTGGATAAGAGCGTCTGCTAAATGACTAAAATGTAAAAATTTACTGTATCCACCTCTCCACCTGTAGACTTCCCTCTGTTCCCTTTATCGTCCACTAGACTTCCCCTGTGTCCTGTATCTACCTCTCCACCACTAGACTTCCCCTGTGTCCTGTATCCACCACTAGACATCCCCTGTGGCCTGTATCCACCTTTCCACTTCTAGACTTCACCTGTGTCCTGTATCCACCACTAGACTTCCCCTGTTTCCTACATCCACCTCTCCACCACTAGACTTCCCCTGTTCCTTGTATCCACCACTAGACTTCCCCTGTGTCCTGTATCCACCTCTCCACCACTAGACTTCCCCTGTGTCCTGTATCCACCTCTAGACTTCCCCTGTTCCCTGTATCCACCACTAGACTTCCCCTGTGTACTGGGGCGGCAGGTAGCTTAGTGGTTAAGAGCGTTGTGCCAGTAACCGAAAGGTCGCTGGTTCTAATCCCAGAGCCGACTAGGTGAAAAATCTGCCGATATGCCCTTGAGCAAGACACTTAACCCTAATTGCTCTGGATAAGAGCGTCTGCTAAATGACTAAAATGTAAAAATGTACTGTATCCACCTCTCCACCTGTAGACTTCCCTCTGTTTTCTGTGTCCACCTCTCCACCTCTAGACTTCCCCTGTTCCCTTTATCGTCCACTAGACTTCCCCTGTGTCCACCTCTCCACCACTAAACTTCCCCTGTACCTGTATCCACTACTAGACTTCCCCTGTGTCCTGTATCCACCTCCCCACCGCTAGAATTCCCCTGTGTTCTGTATCCACCACTAAACTTCCCCTGTACCTGTATCCACTACTAGACTTCCCCTGTGTCCTGTATCCACCTCCCCACCGCTAGAATTCCCCTGTGTTCTGTATCCACCTCTAGACTTCCCCTGTTTCCTATATCCACCTTTCCACCACTGGACTTCACCTGTTCCCTGTATCCACCACTAGACTTCCCCTGTTCCCTGTATCCACCACTAGACGTCCCCTGTTCCCTGTATCCACCAATAGACTTCCCCTGTTTCATATATACACCTTTCCACCACTGGACGTTCCCTGTATCCACCACTGGACTTCACCTGTCCCCTGTATCCACCACTAGACTTCCCCTGTTCCCTGTATCCACCACTAGACTTCCCCTGTGTCCTGTGTCCACCTCTCCACCACTAGACTTCCCTCTGTTTTCTGTATCCACCTCTCCACCACTAGACTTCCCTCTGTTTTCTGTATCCACCTCTCCACCACTAGACTTCCCCTGTGTTCTGTATCCACTTTTCCACTTCTAGACTTCCCCTGTGTCCCGTATCCACCTCTCCACTGCTAGACTTCCCCTGTATCCTGTATCCACCACTAGACTTCCCCTGTGTCCTTTATCCAGCTCTCCAACGCTAGACTTCCCCTGTGTCCTGTATCCAGCACTAGACTTCCCCTGTTCCCTGTATCCACCACTAGACATCCCCTGTTCCCTGTATCCACCAATAGACTTCCCCTGTTTCCTATATCCACCTTTCCACCACTGGACGTTCCCTGTATCCACCACTGGACTTCACCTGTCCCCTGTATCCACCACTAGACTTCCCCTGTTCCCTGTATCCACCACTAGACTTCCCCTGTGTCCTGTGTCCACCTCTCCACCACTAGACTTCCCTCTGTTTTCTGTATCCACCTCTCCACCACTAGACTTCCCTCTGTTTTCTGTATCCACCTCTCCACCACTAGACTTCCCCTGTGTCCTGTATCCTCCACAATACTTCCCCTGTGCCCTGTATCCACCTCTCCACCACTAGACTTCCCCTGTGTCCTGTATCCACCACTAGACTTCCCCTGTGTCCTTTATCCAGCTCTCCAACGCTAGACTTCCCCTGTGTCCTGTATCCACCACTAGACTTCCCCTGTGTCCTGTATCCACCACTAGACTTCCCCTGTGTCCTGTATCCTCCACTAGACTTCCCCTGTGTCCTGTATCCACCTCTAGACTTCCCCTGTGTCCTGTATCCACCACTAGACTTCCCCTGTGTCCTTTATCCAGCTCTCCAACGCTAGACTTCCCCTGTGTCCTGTATCCAGCACTAGACTTCCCCTGTGTTCTGTATCCACCTCTCCACCACTAGACTTCCCCTGTGTTCTGTATCCACCACTAGACTTCCCCTGTGTTCTGTATCCACCACTAGACTTCCCCTGTGTCCCGTATCCACCTCTCCACTGCTAGACTTCCCCTGTATCCTGTATCCTCCACTAGACCTCCCCTGTTTTCTGTATCCACCTCTCCACCACTAGACTTCCCCTGTGTTCTGTATCCACCTCTCCACCACTAGACTTCCCCTGTGTTCTGTATCCACCACTAGACTTCCCCTGTGTCCTGTATCCAGCACTAGACTTCCCCTGTGTCTTGTATCCACCTCTCCACCACTAGACTTCCCCTGTTTTCTGTATCCACCTCTCCACCTCTAGACTTCCCCTGTGACCTGTATCCACCACTAGACTTCCCCTGTTTTCTGTATCCACCTCTCCACCTCTAGACTTCCCCTGTTCCCTGTATCCACCACTAGACTTCCCCTGTGTCCTGTATCCACCTCTCCACCTCTAGACTTCCCCTGTTCCCTGTATCCTCCACTAGACTTCCCCTGTTTTCTGTATCCACCTCTCCACCTCTAGACTTCCCCTGTGACCTGTATCCACCACTAGACTTCCCCTGTGTCCTGTATCCACCTCTCCACCTCTAGACTTCCCCTGTGTCCTGTATCCACCACTAGACTTCCCCTGTGTCCTGTATCCGCCACTAGACTTCCCCTGTTTTCTGTATCCACCTCTCCACCTCTAGACTTCCCCTGTTCCCTGTATCCACCACTAGACTTCCCCTGTGTCTTGTATCCACCTCTCCACCACTAGACTTCCCCTGTGTCCTGTATCCACCACTAGACTTCCCCTGTTCCCTGTATCCACCACTAGACTTCCCCTGTGTCTTGTATCCACCTCTCCACCACTAGACTTCCCCTGTGTCCTGTATCCACCACTAGACTTCCCCTGTTCCCTGTATCCGCCACTAGACTTCCCCTGTTTTCTGTATCCACCTCTCCACCTCTAGACTTCCCCTGTGTCCTGTATCCTCCACTAGACTTCCCCTGTTTTCTGTATCCACCTCTCCACCTCTAGACTTCCCCTGTGACCTGTATCCACCACTAGACTTCCCCTGTGTCCTGTATCCACCTCTCCACTGCTAGAATGTGTCTATCAGTTGAAGGATGTGCTGAGGAATGTTGGATTATAGTGCTTCTGTCTCCTCAAATCATTTAACTCTTGATAGTTTGAGAAGGTTGACATGTTTTTACATGTGCAATGAAATACCATAATGAGTTTCCAGAATCCCTCTCCCAGGGTCAGTGTTTCATTCGAGGTGTTAGTTGTACAGCCCAGGTAAGATGAAAAGGAGCAACAGTTCCATTCCTGACCTTCCTCAGCCTGTTGCTTTTCTGTTTCATCAAATTACAGGAAACGTACAGCAAGAGTTAAAGCACGTCCATGTGAAGGCGACTGGTTAGTTTCTGTCAGCTTTTAGTATTCACCTTCAGTGTCCTGTCTGATAGCATGGCAGGTCCAACGTTAGAGTCTGTCTTCAGTGCCATTTTACTCTGCAAGGTTACTCTACTATGTTTAAAAGGCAACTCCCATTTCCAAACCAACCTCTGAGAACTACCCAACCTCTCATAAATGGACCTGGTGTCGATAATGATGAGATGTAATGTAATCGGACATGGCTGAAAATACACATGGAGTGGATAGTGATGTCATCAGAAGGAGACGTGAAGGGAGTGGATAGTGATGTCATCAGAAGGAGACGTGAAGGGCATGTTTGTCTGTGCGTGTCAGTTCTAATAGTTCAGGTAGAATGTTTGGCAGTAATGCAGATCCATAGAATGCAGGAAGTGCCCTACTGAAACAGGAAGTTCACGCTGAGCTCAACAGGTCCTTTATGACGTGGAGAGGTCAAAGGGGAATCCTTCTCCAACCTGACCTGTCTGCTTCCCTGTACTGTAGTTCATACTGGACATGGAGAGGTCAAAGGGGAATCCTTCTCCAACCTGACCTGTCTGCTTCCCTGTACTGTAGTTCATACTGGACATGGAGAGGTCAAAGGGGAATCCTTCTCCAACCTGACCTGTCTGCTTCCCTGTACTGTAGTTCCTACTGGACGTGGAGAGGTCAAAGGGGAATCCTTCTCCAACCTGACCTGTCTGCTTCCCTGTACTGTAGTTCATACTGGACATGGAGAGGTCAAAGGGGAATCCTTCTCCAACCTGACCTGTCTGCTTCCCTGTACTGTAGTTCATACTGGACATGGAGAGGTCAAAGGGGAATCCTTCTCCAACCTGACCTGTCTGCTTCCCTGTACTGTAGTTCCTACTGGACGTGGAGAGGTCAAAGGGGAATCCTTCTCCAACCTGACCTGTCTGCTTCCCTGTACTGTAGTTCATACTGGACATGGAGAGGTCAAAGGGGAATCCTTCTCCAACCTGACCTGTCTGCTTCCCTGTACTATAGTTCATACTGGACATGGAACATTGTCAGTTAGATCAGCCACTACATCCCCTTTGCAGCTAAATCCTTCTTGTCTTAAAGGAGAGAAGATGCATATGACAGATTACTCTTTTGGAATGACTGTGACATTATTGTTTCTGTTTTATTTCGTGTAAATGACCATGGAAGGTAGCAAGGTATTTTCAGTTTATCAAGCTCATATCCAACTGTTGTATCAGAACGGGACGTCCCGTCCTGATGTGGCCATAGAGTGTAATGCAATATTACCTTCATTTCCTATTTGAAAGAATATCACATTTTTACCTATTAGAAATATCAGACTTCCCAAATGTTTTCCTTTCTTACATATGAAGAAGATTGCTCCTATTTCTCCACATAGACTCTGAGTTTACAGCTCAACAGGCACAGCACTGCAAGGACACCAAAACGGAAAGAAATCGAGTGTTTTTATGGAACTATTTTATTTTAATGATCAATAATGTTATTCCACTTCCACTAGTACTTGTACCTGTTTTGCTCTTCACTGTAAAGCAACTCAAAATGTAGTATCAAATGTGATATGTCATTTCATTTGACTTTCAAAAGTGAATTGGACAAAACATTATAATAAATCATCCAAAAAATCAACAATCAATTATTTTCTTACCAGACTTGGCATTCCCTTGGCATTAAAGTCAATTTAAAATATCCAGAATTGAGATCCAATATCCAGGGGAAGAGAGTTGTAAAGGCAGATTTAACATGTCAGTTTATCTATCAGCCGGCAGTGCTGCAGACCAGGGGATTAGGCTCCAACGTCACGACCCCCCCCCTTCCCCACACACACACCATCCCTCCCCACACAGGCCTCCACCCTCCCCCTGCTTAACAACATGGTACAGTCTAGCCAGGTTATATACAGTGAGGGAAAAAAGTATTTGATCCCCTGCTGATTTTGTACGTTTGCCCACTGACAAAGAAATTATCAGTCTATAATTTTAATGGTAGGTTTATTTGAACAGTGAGAGACAGAATAACAACAAAACATCCAGAAAAACGCATGTCAAAAATTTTAGAAATTGATTTGAATTTTAATGAGGGAAATAAGTATTTGACCCCCTCTCAATCAGAAAGATTTCTGACTCCCAGGTGTCTTTTATACAGGTAACGAGCTGAGATTAGGAGCACACTAATCTCAGTTTTTTACCTGTATAAAAGACACCTGTCCACAGAAGCAATCAATCAATCAGATTCCAAACTCTCCACCATGTCCAAGACCAAAGAGCTCTCCAAGGGTGTCAGGGACAAGATTGTAGACCTACACAAGGCTGGAATGGGCTACAAGACCATCGCCAAGCAGCTTGGTGAGAAGGTGACAACAGTTGGTGCGATTATTCGCAAATGGAAGAAACACAAAATAACTGTAAATCTCCCTCGGCCTGGGGCTCCATGCAAGATCTTACCTTGTGGAGTTGCAATGATCATGAGAACGGTGAGGAATCAGCCCAGAACTACACGGGAGGATCTTGTCAATGATCTCAAGGCAGCTGGGACCATAGTCACCAAGAAAACAATTGGTAACACACTACGCCGTGAAGGACTGAAATCCTGCAGCGCCCGCAAGGTCCCCCTGCTCAAGAAAACACATATACAGGGCCGTCTGATGTTTGCCAATGAACATCTGAATGATTCAGAGGAGAACTGGGTGAAAGTGTTGTGGTCAGATGAGACCAAAATCGAGCTCTTTGGCATCAACTCAACTCGCCGTGTTTGGAGGAGGAGGAATGCTGCCTATTACCCCAAGAACACCATCTCCACCGTCAAACATGGCGGTGGAAACATTATGCTTTGGGGGTGTTTTTCTGCTAAGGGGACAGGACAACTTCACCGCATCAAAGGGACGATGGATGGGGCCATGTACCGTCAAATCTTGGGTGAGAACATCCTTTCCTCAGCCAGGGCATCGAACATGGGTCGTGGATGGGTATTCCAGCATGACAATGACCCAAAACACACGGCCAAGGCAACAAAGGAGTGGCTCAAGAAGCAGCACATTAAGGTCCTGGAGTGGCCTAGCCAGTATCCAGACCTTAATCCCATAGAAAATCTGTGGTGGGAGCAGAAGGTTCGAGTTGCCAAACGTCAGCCTCGAAACCTTAATGACTTGGAGAAGATCTGCAAAGAGGAGTGGGACAAAATCCCTCCTGAGATGTGTGCAAACCTGGTGGCCAACTACAAGAAACGTCTGACCTCTGTGATTGCCAACAAGGGTTTTGCCACCAAGTACTAAGTCATGTTTTGCAGAGGGGTCAAATACTTATTTCCCTCATTAAAATGCAAATCAATTTATAACATTGTTGACATGCGTTTTTCTTCATTTTTGTTGTTGTTTTCTGTCTCTCACTGTTCAAATAAACCTACCATTAAAAGTATAGACTGATCATGTCTTTGTCAGTGGGCAAACGTACAAAATCAGCAGGGGATCAAATACTTTATTCCCTCACTGTAGATCAGTGTTTTATCAAGGTATGGGACCGATGGCCAGACTCTCAGGATCAGTGAGTCAGACTAACAGACAACACTGTTAGTGCTGATAGATAGAGGGTACTCTTCACCTCTCTCTCTGTAGGCTCAAGAACCAGGCCCCAGAGTTCCTCTCTCTCTCTGTAGGCTCAAGAACCAGGCCCCAGAGTTCCTCTCTCTCTCTGTAGGCTCAAGAACCAGGCCCCAGAGTTCCTCAAGCACAGCTCACAACAGCTCAATGCAACAGGGGCTACAGCGAGTTGACCACCCTCCAGCACTCCTCCAGCTACGGGACTTGGTCTGTCCCTCTACGGGACATCTTTACACAGAGTAGATGTCTTCACTGACATTTCCAACCTCTCCCTGACCCAGTCTGTAATACATGTTTCAAGCAGACCACCATATTCCCTTTGCCCACGAACGCCAAGGTAACCTGTCTAAATGACTATCGCCCCATAGCACTCACATCTGTAGCCATGAAGTGCTTTGAAAGGCTGGTCATGGCTCACATCAACACCATCATACCAGACACCCTAGACCCACTTCCATTCGTATACCGCCCCAACAGATCCACAGATGACCCAATCTCTATTGCACTCCACACTGCCCTTTCCCACCTGGACAAAAGGAACACCTATGTGAGAATGCTGTTCATTGACTACAGCTCAGTGTTCAACACCATAGTGCCCTCCAAGCTCATCACTAAGCTCAGGACCCTGGGACTAAACACCTCCTTCTGCAACTGGATCCTGGACTTCCTGACGGGTCGCCCCCAGGTGGTAAGGGTAGGCAACAACACATCCACCACCCTGCACCTCAGGGGTGCGTGCTTAGTCCCGTCCTGTTCACCCATGACTTCATGGCCGCGCCCGACTCCAACACCATCATTATGTTTGCTGACGACACAACGGTGGTTGGTCTGATCATCGACGACAACGTGCTTCAAGTTTCAAGTTTTAATGTCACATGCACAAGTACAGTGAAATGTCTTTCTTGCAAACTCAAAACCCCAAAATGCAATAATCAATAACAAAGTATTACTAGAAAGAAAAACATGAGAAATAAGAATAGGAAATATGAAATACACAAAGTCAATAAGTAAGCAACTATATAAAGGAAATATTATAAAAGTCAGTTCCAATACCATATTTACATGTGCAGGGATACTGGGGTAAGGGGACAGGGATACTGGAGTGATGGAGGTAGATATGTATAGGGAGAAGGGGACAGGGATACTGGAGTGATGGAGGTAGATATGTATAGGGAGAAGGGGACAGGGATACTGGAGTGATGGAGGTAGATATGTATAGGGAGAAGGGGACAGGGATACTGGAGTGATGGAGGTAGATATGTATAGGGAGAAGGGGACAGGGATACTGGAGTGATGGAGGTAGATATGTATAGGGAGAAGGGGACAGGGATACTGGAGTGATGGAGGTAGATATGTATAGGGGTAAGGGGACAGGGATACTGGAGTGATGGAGGTAGATATGTATAGGGAGAAGGGGACAGGGATACTGGAGTGATGGAGGTAGATATGTATAGGGAGAAGGGGACAGGGATACTGGAGTGATGGAGGTAGATATGTATAGGGGTAAGGGGACAGGGATACTGGAGTGATGGAGGTAGATATGTATAGGGGTAAGGGGACAGGGATACTGGAGTGATGGAGGTAGATATGTATAGGGGTAAGGTGACAGGTGGATACTGGAGTGATTGATGAGGGTAGATATGTATAGGGAGAAGGGACAGGGATACTGGAGTGATGGAGGTAGATATGTATAGGGAGAGAGGGGAACAGGGAAACTGGAGTGATGGAGGATGAGTATGTATAGGGGTAAGGGGACAGGGATACTGGAGTGATGGAGGTAGATATGTATAGGGAGAAGGGGACAGGGATACTGGAGTGATGGAGGTAGATATGTATAGGGGTAAGGGGACAGGGATACTGGATGTGATGGAGGTAGATATGTATAGGGAGAAGGGGACAGGGATACTGGAGTGATGGAGGTAGATATGTATAGGGAGAAGGGGACAGGGATACTGGAGTGATGGAGGTAGATATGTATAGGGGTAAGGGGACAGGGATACTGGAGTGATGGAGGTAGATATGTATAGGGGTAAGGGGACAGGGATACTGGAGTGATGGAGGTAGATATGTATAGGGGTAAGGGGACAGGGATACTGGAGTGATGGAGGTAGATATGTATAGGGGTAAGGGGACAGGGATACTGGAGTGATGGAGGTAGATATGGATAGGGGTGAGGGGACAGGGATACTGGAGTGATGGAGGTAGATATGTATAGGGGTCAGGGGACAGGGATACTGGAGTGATGGAGGTAGATATGTATAGGGGTAAGGGGACAGGGATACTGAAGTGATGGAGGTAGATATGTATAGGGGTAAGGGGACAGGGATACTGGAGTGATGGAGGTAGATATGTATAGGGGTAAGGGGACAGGGATACTGGAGTGATGGAGGTAGATATGTATAGGGGTAAGGGGACAGGGATACTGGAGTGATGGAGGTAGATATGTATAGGGGTAAGGGGACAGGGATACTGGAGTGATGGAGGTAGATATGTATAGGGGTAAGGGGACAGGGATACTGGAGTGATGGAGGTAGATATGTATAGGGGTAAGGGGACAGGGATACTGGAGTGATGGAGGTAGATATGTATAGGGGGAAGGTGACAGGGATACTGGAGTGATGGAGGTAGATATGTATAGGGGTAAGGGGACAGGGATACTGGAGTGATGGAGGTAGATATGTATAGGGGTAAGGGGACAGGGGTGATGGAGGTAGATATGTTTAGGGGTTAAGTGTCTAGGCATTAGGATATAAGATAAACAGAGTAGCAGCAGCTTGTATGTGAGGGGGTGTGTAGAGTCAGTATAAATGTATGTGCATATTATGTGTGAGTGATCAGATGATGGAGTGAGTGTTTGTGTGTGTGTTGGAGTGACAGTGTGTGAGTGATCAGATGATGGAGTGAGTGTTTGTGTGTTGGAGTGACAGTGTGTGAGTGATCAGATGATGGAGTGAGTGTTTGTGTGTTGGAGTGACAGTGTGAGTGTGATCAGATGATGGAGTGAGTGTTTGTGTGTTGGAGTGACAGTGTGTGAGTGATCAGATGATGGAGTGAGTGTTTGTGTGTTGGAGTGACAGTGTGTGAGTGATCAGATTATGGAGTGAGTGTTTGTGTGTTGGAGTGACAGTGTGTGTGAGTGTGTAGGGCCCTGTGAGTGTGCACAGAGACAGTACAAAGATTCAAATAAAAGGTAAATAAAGATACAAGGTTATCTCAGATAGTCCGTGTAGCTATTCTGTTAGCTATTTATCAGTCTTATTTCTTGGGGATAGAAGCTGTTCAAGAGCCTGCTGGTGTCAGACTTGATGCACCGGTAACTCTTGCCGTGCGGCAGCAGAGAAAATAGTCTATGGCTTGGGTGGTTGGGGTCTTTGACGATTTTCCGGGCCTTCTTTTCACACCGCCTGATTTAGAGGTCCTGGATGGCAGGGAGCTCGGCCCCAGTGATGTACTGGGCTGTCCCCACCACCCTCTGTAGCACCATGCGATCCAGGGCGGTGCTGTTGCCAAACCCAGCAGTGATGCAGCCAGTCAATATGCTCTCAGTGGTACAGCTGTAGAACCTTTTCAGGATTTGAGGGCCCCGTGCCAAACCCGTTCAACCTCCTGACGGGTAGAGGCACTGTCACGCCGACTGTGCGTGTGTTTGGACCATTTTAAGTCTTCAGTGATTTGGACACAGAGGAACTTGAAGCTGTCTACCTGCCCCACTGCCGCCCCGTCGATGTGGATGGGGACGATGTGGATCAGGCAGCCTATAGGGAGGAGGTCAGAGACCTGGCAGTGTGGTGCCAGGACAACAACCTCTCCCTCAACATCAGCAAGACAAAGGAGCTGATTGTGGACTACAGGAAACGGAGGGCCGAGCACATACCCGTCCACATCGAGGGGCTGTAGTGGAGAGAGGTGAGAGCTTCAGGGGCTGTAGTGGAGAGAGATGGGAGCTTCAGGGGCTGTATTGGAGAGAGATGGGAGCTTCGGGAGCTGTAGTGGAGAGAGATGGGAGCTTCAGGGGCTGTAGTGGAGAGAGATGAGAGCTTCAGGAGCTGTATTGGAGAGAGATGAGAGCTTCAGGGGCTGTAGTGGAGAGAGATGGGAGCTTCAGGGGCTGTAGTGGAGAGAGATGGGAGCTTCAAGGACTGTAGTGGAGAGAGATGGGAGCTTCAGGGGCTGTAGTGGAGAGAGATGGGAGCTTCAGGGGCTGTAGTGGAGAGAGATGAGAGCTTCAGGAGCTGTATTGGAGAGAGATGGGAGCTTCAAGGACTGTAGTGGAGAGAGATGGGAGCTTCAAGTTCCTAGGTGTCCACATTATTAACCTCTTAAGGATCAGACCCTTTTTTTCAATTTTCACCTAAAATGACATCCCCAGATCTAACTGCCTGTAGCTCAGGACCTGAAGCAAGGATATGCATATTCTTGATACCTTTTAAAAGGAAACACTTTGAAGTTTGTGGAAATTTGAAATGAATGTTACCTCATACCCCTGCACATGGACTCAGTACTGGTACCCAGTGTATATAGTCATGTTATCATTGACTCAGTACTGGTACCCAGTGTATATAGTCATGTTATCATTGACTCAGTACTGGTACCCTGTGTATATAGTCATGTTATCATTGACTCAGTACTGGTACCCTGTGTATATAGTCAAGTTATTACCTCATACCCCTGCACATTGACTCAGTACTGGTACCCAGTGTATATAGTCATGTTATCATTGACTCAGTACTGGTACCCAGTGTATATAGTCAAGTTATTACCTCATACCCCTGCACATTGACTCAGTACTGGTACCCTGTGTATATAGTCATGTTATCATTGACTCAGTACTGGTACCCAGTGTATATAGTCATGTTATCATTGACTCAGTACTGGTACCCTGTGTATATAGTCAAGTTATTACCTCATACCCCTGCACATTGACTCAGTACTGGTACCCTGTGTATATAGTCATGTTATCATTGACTCAGTACTGGTACCCTGTGTATATAGTCATGTTATCATTGACTCAGTACTGGTACCCTGTGTATATAGTCATGTTATCATTGATTCAGTACTGGTACCCTGTGTATATAGTCAAGTTATTACCTCATACCCCTGCACATTGACTCAGTAAGATTTTCACTGTTAGTCTACACCTGTTGTCTACGAAGCATGTGACAAATACAATTTGATTTGATTTCATAGAGGCTGCATAGTGGTAAAGCTGCCTGGTAATCCTAATTCAGGCCAAAGAGGATTAGCTCCACCCTAGCCGAGCCATTGGCTAAATTTAGAACAACACAGTGTCCACTCCCCATTTACCCCTCCCCCCCATCACTAAGCCCCACCTCTACATTCCCCACCCAGCCGTCAAGCCATCCACCCAACCAATCACACACCACCATGAACCCTGGCACCAGCGTGACTGACGGTTTACTCTGTGTGGACCACTGGAGACACAATGTAGCACAGAGAAATCACATGATCTATTATGGAGACACAATGTAGCACAGAGAAATCACATGATCTATTATGGAGACACAATGTAGCACAGAGAAATCACATGATCTATTATGGAGACACAATGTAGCACAGAGAAATCACATGATCTATTATGGAGACACAATGTAGCACAGAGAAATCACATGATCTATTATGGAGACACAATGTAGCACAGAGAAATCACATGATCTATTATGGAGACACAATGTAGCACAGAGAAATCACATGATCTATTATGGAGACACAATGTAGCACAGAGAAATCACATGATCTATTATGGAGACACAATGTAGCACAGAGAAATCACATGATCTATTATGGAGACACAATGTAGCACAGAGAAATCACATGATCTATTATGGAGACACAATGTAGCACAGAGAAATCACATGATCTATTATGGAGACACAATGTAGCACAGAGAAATCACATGATCTATTATGGAGACACAATGTAGCACAGAGAAATCACATGATCTATTATGGAGACACAATGTAGCACAGAGAAATCACATGATCTATTATGGAGACACAATGTAGCACAGAGAAATCACATGATCTATTATGGAGACACAATGTAGCACAGAGAAATCATATGATCTATTATGGAGACACAATGTAGCACAGAGAAATCACATGATCTATTATGGAGACACAATGTAGCACAGAGAAATCACATGATCTATTATGGAGACACAATGTAGCACAGAGAAATCATATGATCTATTATGGAGACACATGGACTTGATCAGTGATCTTTAGCAATACATTGTTGTGTAAACTCTGCAATTCAAGCTCACAATCAAGCACTATGCACTAGGCCATCAGCAATGTGATCTGCAGTGAGCTGTGTTGGAGTGTTAGTGTATTACTCATGGCTTTCTCTCCGCCCTTCATCAGCTGGGCTTGTCCTCTAGCTGCACGCTTCCATGTTGGATTACAGACAACAGATTCCCCCTGACCACTGGCACGCGGCGGGAGGGGCATGGCTCGCTGGCTCAGGGCAGTCTCTATAACACTCTGGGCCGTCTCATGCTATTCAGTAAACTGTCAGCTTCAGAGGGTCGATGACAGAGAGGATATAGCCCACTAACTGGTTCCTCAACGCCTCGTCTCCTAACTGGTCAGTGGTGCCTCACCGCCTCGTCTCCTAACGGGTCGTGGTTCCTCAACGCCTCGTCTCCTAACTGGTCAGTGGTGCCTCACCGCCTCGTCTCCTAACTGGTCAGTGGTTCCTCACCGCCTCGTCTCCTAACTGGTCAGTGGTTCCTCACCGCCTCGTCTCCTAACTGATCAGTGGTGCCTCACCGCCTCGTCTCCTAACTGGTCGTGGTTCCTCAACGCCTCGTCTCCTAACTGGTCAGTGGTGCCTCACCGCCTCGTCTCCTAACTGGTCAGTGGTTCCTCACCGCCTCGTCTCCTAACTGGTCAGTGGTGCCTCACCGCCTCGTCTCCTAACTGGTCAGTGGTTCCTCAACGCCTCGTCTCCTAACTGGTCAGTGGTGCCTCACCGCCTCGTCTCCTAACTGGTCAGTGGTGCCTCACCGCCTCGTCTCCTAACTGATCAGTGGTGCCTCACCGCCTCGTCTCCTAACTGGTCAGTGGTGCCTCACCGCCTCGTCTCCTAACTGGTCAGTGGTTCCTCACCGCCTCGTCTCCTAACTGATCAGTGGTGCCTCACCGCCTCGTCTCCTAACTGGTCAGTGGTGCCTCACCGCCTCGTCTCCTAACTGATCAGTGGTGCCTCACCGCCTCGTCACATCAATGTCGATGTCTCCTAATCCTAGATCAGACAGTCTTTGTTTCAGGTTGTGGCAGCCATTGCCATCCTGCTTCTGTTCCACTGGGGTTTTCCTCACCTCATGAAGGCCCTGAAAAATGGTTGCATCCTCAACAGCCCAGCATGTAGACCCATCGGCCAGCTTCATGTTACGTCTTAGAGGGAGATGTTTATCTGAACAGTTTACTACCTTTAAAGGGACCAAGCCATCTCCCCACATGGGCGTAATAACTCGACCCACAAGTATGTTTTCTGGGCATGACCTTTGACCTGGTAGGCTCGACTATTACAGTGCTGCCTGGAGACAATGCCACATTTTTAGGCTTGAGTGAGCTTCACAGTCCCAGTTTTGCCATCAACTTGCTGTCCCTTCCAACTTGCTGTCCCTTCCAACTTGCTGTCCCTTCCAACTTGCTGTCCCTTCCAACTTGTGACACGAATACTACCCACAGACTATAGGAACATCAACATCCACAGAGGTCGAATACTACCCACAGAATACAAGAACATCAGCATCAACAGAGTCTGAATACTACCCACAGACTACAAGAACATCCACAGAGTCTGAATACTACCCACAGAATACAAGAACATCAGCATCAACAGAGTCTGAATACTACCCACAGACTACAAGAACATCAACATCCACAGAGTCTGAATACTACCCACAGACTACAAGAACATCAACATCCACAGAGTCTGAATACTACCCACAGACTACAAGAACATCAACATCCACAGAGTCTGAATACTACCCACAGACTACAAGAACATCAACATCCACAGAGTCTGAATACTACCCACAGACTATAGGAACATCAACAACAACATACTCAAAATGAACTTTACCAATAGACTCACTGTGAACTTTCTTCGCAACAATGACCTCAAGTTATTTGTACAAAGTTGGTGTATTTTTTTAGCGTTTTGATTGTAAATATAATCATATTCATTGATTTCACAATGTGACAAAATAATAAAATTGTAGAATTTATTCATAACTGACTTTGACTATTTGACTATTCTGTTCTGTGTTTAATGTAGTCCTATAATGTTCATCAATTAAAGGTTGGTTCTGTATGTTCCCTATAAGGTTCTGAATATGCTGAGGACATTAAACTCCTGCCAAGACATGTTGAATGCTGAGGACATTAAACTCCTGCCGAGACATGTTGAATGCTGAGGACATTAAACTCCTGCCAAGACATGTTGAATGCTGAGGACATTAAACTCCTGCCAAGACATGTTGAATGCTGAGGACATTAAACTCCTGCCGAGACATGTTGAATGCTGAGGACATTAAACTCCTGCCAAGACATGTTGAATGCTGAGGACATTAAACTCCTGCCAAGACATGTTGAATGCAGAGGACATTAAACTCCTGCCAAGACATGTTGAATGCTGAGGACATTAAATGTTCAGAATGTAGGCTACCCATGTTCATATCTCCTACTAAAGCACGTAGCATGACTCAGGGATGTTACATAAACATGCTAGCTATCATTACCACAGAGATGTGCTAAACAACATCTCATCCCATCTAAAGCCCTTAAGGAAAGTCCCCTACCATGTTAGTGTTTGCACCCACTGTGCTAACTCCCAGCTGGGCATGGGCTCCAGCAGAGTTCAGAGCTCAGAGCTCCTCATCAGGAGCTGGTTAATGTCTGGGCTGACTCCCAGCTGGGCAGGGCTCCAGCAGAGTTCAGAGCTCAGAGCTCCTCATCAGGAGCTGGTTAATGTCTGGGCTGACTCCCAGCTGGGCAGGGCTCCAGCAGAGTTCAGAGCTCAGAGCTCCTCATCAGGAGCTGGTTAATGTCTTGGCTGACTCCCAGCTGGGCAGGGCTCCAGCAGAGTTCAGAGCTCAGAGCTCCTCATCAGGAGCTGGTTAATGTCTGGGCTGACTCCCAGCTGGGCAGGGCTCCAGCAGAGCTCAGAGCTCCTCATCAGGAGCTGGTTAATGTCTGGGCTGACTCCCAGCTGGGCAGGGCTCCAGCAGAGTTCAGAGCTCAGAGCTCCTCATCAGGAGCTGGTTAATGTCTGGGCTGACTCCCAGCTGGGCAGGGCTCCAGCAGAGTTCAGAGCTCAGAGCTCCTCATCAGGAGCTGGTTAATGTCTGGGCTGACTCCCAGCTGGGCAGGGCTCCAGCAGAGTTCAGAGCTCAGAGCTCCTCATCAGGAGCTGGTTAATGTCTTGGCTGACTCCCAGCTGGGCAGGGCTCCAGCAGAGTTCAGAGCTCAGAGCTCCTCATCAGGAGCTGGTTAATGTCTGGGCTGACTCCCAGCTGGGCAGGGCTCCAGCAGAGCTCAGAGCTCCTCATCAGGAGCTGGTTAATGTCTGGGCTGACTCCCAGCTGGGCAGGGCTCCAGCAGAGTTCAGAGCTCAGAGCTCCTCATCAGGAGCTGGTTAATGTCTGGGCTGACTCCCAGCTGGGCAGGGCTCCAGCAGAGTTCAGAGCTCAGAGCTCCTCATCAGGAGCTGGTTAATGTCTGGGCTGACTCCCAGCTGGGCAGGGCTCCAGCAGAGTTCAGAGCTCAGAGCTCCTCATCAGGAGCTGGTTAATGTCTGGGCTGACTCCCAGCTGGGCAGGGCTCCAGCAGAGTTCAGAGCTCCTCATCAGGAGCTGGTTAATGTCTGGGCTGACTCCACATGGTCTGTGTTGAAGCACAGCAGGACACCTCCTTATCAGACACATTTGGACCCTCAGCCTCAGAGAAGTGCAAGTGCTTTAACATTATTATGCTATGCTAGCATGTGCTAAACTATGCTACATTATGCTAGGCACATTTAGATTAGGCTAGGCTATGCTAGGCAAATTTAGATTAGGTTAGGCTACGCTATGCTAGGCAAGTATAGATTAGGCTGGGATATGCTAGACAAATGTAGATTATGCTATGCTAGGCACATTTAGATTAGGCTAGGCTATGCTATGCTATGCTATGTCCTCCAAACAATCCTATCAGTGAGCAGTGGGAAGGAAAATGGTGTTCATGCATGCAAGGTTTACTTCATAAACCTACACAAGGATAGAAAGTCAGTGTTTTGCCATTCTGAGGGAGCAGATGAAGCCATGCCTATCAGCTGTTGGTCCCTGACTGGTCAGGAAGGTAGTCAACTGAAGGAGAGGAGAGGAGAGGTATTGGTCCCTGGCAGATGGGGAAGGTTGTACAAACTGAAGAAGAGGAGAGGAGAGCTGTTGGTCCCTGACTGATGAGGAAGGTAGATAATTGAAGGAGAATAGAGAAGAGCTGTTGGTCTCTAACTGATGAGGAAGGTAGTACACTGAAGGAGAGGAAAGCCTTTGGTCCCTGACTGATGAGGAAGGTTGTAAACTGAAGAAGAGGAGATGAGAGCTGTTTGTCTTCCTCTCTCCTCTCCTCTCCTCTCCTCTCCTCTCCTCTCCTCTCCTCTCCTCTCCTCTCCTCTCCTCTCCTCTCCTCTCCTCTCCTCTCCTCTCCTCTCCTCTCCTCTCCTCTCCTCTCCTCTCCTCTCCTCTCTCCTCCTGTCTTGTCTAGTTCTTCTTTAAAGACTGATTATAGAGCTGAACCTGTCTGACTTCACACTCTCTCCTCTCCTCTCCTCTCCTCTCCTCTCCTCTCCTCTCCTCTCCTCTCCTCTCCTCTCCTCTCCTCTCCTCTCCTCTCCTCTCCTCTCCTCTCCTCTCCTCTCCTCTCCTCTCCTCCACTCTCTCCTCTCTCCTCCTCTCTCCTCTCTCCTCCTCTCGCTTCTCCTCCTCTCGCTTCTCCTCCTGCCCATTCCTCCTCTCCTCCTCTCCAATCCTCCCCTGCCCTCTCATCCTCTCATCCTCTCTCCTCCCTGCCCTCCTCTCCTCCTGTCCTACCCGGTCCTCTCATCCCGAGCTCTCCTCCCCTCCCCTCTTCTCCTCCCATACCCTGTTATCCCCTCCACTCCTCTCCTCCCCTGCCCTCTCCTCCTCTACCCTCCTCTCTCCTCTCCTCCTCTCCTCTAATTCATCTTTAAAGACTGAACTTGTCTGACTTAACACTCTCTCCTCCTCTCCTCTCCTCTCTCCTCTCTCCTCCTCCTCCTCTCTCCTCCTCTCCTCTCTCCTCTCCTCCTCCCCTCTCTCCTCCTCTCCTCTCTCCTCCTCTCCTCTCTCCTCTCCTCCTCTCCTCTCTCCTCCTCTCCTCTCTCCTCCTCTCCTCTCTCCTCTCCTCCTCTCCTCTCTCCTCCTCTCCTCTCTCCTCCTCTCTCCTCCTCTCCTCCTCTCCTCCTCCTCCTCTCCTCTCTCCTCTCCTCCTCTCCTCTCTCCTCCTCTCCTCTCTCCTCTCCTCCTCCTCTCTCCTCCTCTCCTCCTCTCCTCTCTCCTCTCTTCTCCTCTCCTCTCTCCTCCTCTCCTCTCTCCTCCTCTCCTCTCCTCTCTCCTCCTGTCTTGTCTATTCCGTCTGTAAAGACTGATTAACCTGTCTGACTTCACACTCTCAAATTGCTCTACTCTTTTTTTACACAATACAGTATATTCTAGATATTTTTACAAATGTAAACTTTATTGGTTCTGGGTTAAAAATCTCAGCAAATATTTCAGAAAAATAATTAATTATACATTATGAAACATTAAATACTTGCATTCTCCACATATGAATTTAAACTCCAAACAGAAGTCCATGAAAAAGGTTATGCTGAATTATCAGTGAACCATTTGAAGATGTCTCCCTTGTTCTCTGCGACCCACTTTATGTTGGCTTTGGTTCTCTCCAGGGCCTGGTCCACCGCTAGTGTGGCTGAACCAAAACCCTGCTCTGCATTCTCCTCAATGAACTGCTGCAACTATAGGACCAGAGAATGGACAGGTTATTATGACAGTATTAATCTATAGGACCAGAGAATGGACAGGTTATTATGACAGTATTAATCTATAGGACAGGTTATTATGACAGTATTAATCTATAGGATCAGAGAATGGACAGGTTATTATGACAGTATTAATCTATAGGACCAGAGAATAGACAGGTTATTATGACAGTATTAATCTATAGGACCAGAGAATAGACAGGTTATTATGACAGTATTAATCTATAGGACCAGAGAATGGACAGGTTATTATGACAGTATTAATCTATAGGACCAGATAATGGACAGGTTATTATGACTGTATTAATCTATAGGACCAGAGAATGGACAGGTTATTATGACAGTATTAATCTATAGGACCAGAGAATGGACAGGTTATTATGATATTATTAATCTATAGGACCAGAGAATGGACAGGTTATTATGACATTATTAATCTATAGGACCAGAGAATGGACAGGTTATTATGACAGTATTAATCTATAGGACCAGAGAATGGACAGGTTATTATGATAGTATTAATCTATAGGACAGGTTATTATGACAGTATTAATCTATTTCTGAAGGGAGAGCACATTTGGCCCATGTTTGGCTGAGAGTTTCTGTTTCCTAGATTATGACAGTATACACCCTGATAAAGGTATGTTTGACTGAAACATTGTTGAGCAGGAAGCAACTGTGGAAGTCTGGGGTTTGATCATAGTCACACAGAGACACCGAAGCTCCCTAACTGAATGGGCTTTACCTGTTTAAGTTCAAACTCTGAGGAGAAGCGCCTGGTGATGCCTTCAATGAGCCGTGCGAAGGACAACGATCCACCTCCATAACTACAAGATGAGAAGACGTAAATATGATCAGAATTCAACACATTAAAAAGTCAGTGATTGTGTCCCAAATGGCTTCGACAAAATCCCAAGCCAGTTGGCTCCGACAAAATCCCAAGCCAGTTGGCTCTGACAAAGTCCCAAGCCAGTTGGCTCCGACAAAGTCCCAAGCCAGTTGGCTCCGACAAAGTCCCAAGCCAGTTGGCTCCGACAAAGTCCCAAGCCAGTTGGCTCCGACAAAGTCCCAAGCCAAAGACTGGCCCACAACATTAACTTATATGGCACTACTTTTGACCAGAGGTAGTGCACTATATAGGGAATAGGGTACCATTCTCTGGTCTAAAGTAGTGCACTATATAGGGAATAGGGTGCCATTCTCTGGTCTAAAGTAGTGCACTATATAGGGAATAGGGTACCATTCTCTGGTCTAAAGTAGTGCACTATATAGGGAATATGGTGCCATTCTCTGGTCTAAAGTAGTGCACTATATAGGGAATAGGGTACCATTCTCTGGTCTAAAGTAGTGCACTATATAGGGAATAGGGTGCCATTTGGGACGTAACCACTCTGTCATGTAATGAACATAGAATGAATAACTGGCAATACATTACACTGTTCACATTAGAGGGATGCATTAAAGACATGTTGGATCCTACTCACTCATTAAATAAGTGGTCCCAGTTGGCTCTGACGAAGTCCCAAGCCAAAGACTGGCCCACAACATTACCAGCAATGTACACAATGGTGACCGTGGCATCCTGTTTACGAATCCTCTCTGGATCCAGACAGTAGTTCAGATACCTGAAACCCAAACACACAGATCAGACCCATCCTGAATGATCCTTCAGAACCACATTGATCAAATACTACTATTTGATTCCACTGCATTACTTTTGACCAGAGCCCAACGGGCTCATAGAGCAGTAGTGCAGTACACAGTATCAGTCAAAAGAGTGGACACACCTACTCAGTCAAGGGTACTGTATATGTGGACACGCCTACTCAGTCAAGGGTACTGTATATGGACACACCTACTCAGTCAAGGGTACTGTATATGGACACACCTACTCAGTCAAGGGTACTGTATATGGACACACCTACTCAGTCAAGGGTACTGTATATGGACACACCTACTCAGTCAAGGGTACTGTATATGGACACACCTACTCAGTCAAGGGTACTGTATATGGACACACCTACTCAGTCAAGGGTACTGTATATGGACACGCCTACTCAGTCAAGGGTACTGTATATGTGGACACACCTACTCAGTCAAGGGTACTGTATATGGACACACCTACTCAGTCAAGGGTACTGTATATGTGGACACACCTACTCAGTCAAGGGTACTGTATATATGGACACACCTACTCAGTCAAGGGTACTGTATATATGGACACACCTACTCAGTCAAGGGTACTGTATATGGACACGCCTACTCAGTCAAGGGTACTGTATATGGACACGCCTACTCAGTCAAGGGTACTGTATATGGACACACCTACTCAGTCAAGGGTACTGTATATGGACACACCTACTCAGTCAAGGGTACTGTATATGGACACACCTACTCAGTCAAGGGTACTGTATATGGACACACCTACTCAGTCAAGGGTACTGTATATGGACACACCTACTCAGTCAAGGGTACTGTATATGGACACACCTACTCAGTCAAGGGTACTGTATATGGACACACCTACTCAGTCAAGGGTACTGTATATGGACACACCTACTCAGTCAAGGGTACTGTATATGTGGACACACCTACTCAGTCAAGGGTACTGTATATGGACACACCTACTTAGTCAAGGGTACTGTATATGTGGACACACCTACTCAGTCAAGGGTACTGTATATGGACACACCTACTCAGTCAAGGGTACTGTATATGGACACACCTACTCAGTCAAGGGTACTGTATATGTGGACACACCTACTCAGTCAAGGGTACTGTATATGGACACACCTACTCAGTCAAGGGTACTGTATATGGACACACCTACTCAGTCAAGGGTACTGTATATGTGGACACGCCTACTCAGTCAAGGGTACTGTATATGTGGACACACCTACTCAGTCAAGGGTACTGTATATGTGGACACACCTACTCAGTCAAGGGTACTGTATATGGACACACCTACTCAGTCAAGGGTACTGTATATGGACACACCTACTCATTCAAGGGTACTGTATATGGACACACCTACTCAGTCAAGGGTACTGTATATGTGGACACGCCTACTCAGTCAAGGGTACTGTATATGTGGACACGCCTACTCAGTCAAGGGTACTGTATATGTGGACACGCCTACTCAGTCAAGGGTACTGTATATGTGGACACACCTACTCAGTCAAGGGTACTGTATATGTGGACACACCTACTCAGTCAAGGGTACTGTATATGGACACACCTACTCAGTCAAGGGTACTGTATATGGACACACCTACTCATTCAAGGGTACTGTATATGGACACACCTACTCAGTCAAGGGTACTGTATATGTGGACACACCTACTCAGTCAAGGGTACTGTATATGGACACACCTACTCAGTCAAGGGTACTGTATATGGACACACCTACTCAGTCAAGGGTACTGTATATGGACACACCTACTCAGTCAAGGGTACTGTATATGTGGACACACCTACTCAGTCAAGGGTACTGTATATGGACACACCTACTCATTCAAGGGTACTGTATATGGACACACCTACTCAGTCAAGGGTACTGTATATGTGGACACGCCTACTCAGTCAAGGGTACTGTATATGTGGACACGCCTACTCAGTCAAGGGTACTGTATATGGACACACCTACTCAGTCAAGGGTACTGTATATGTGGACACGCCTACTCAGTCAAGGGTACTGTATATGTGGACACACCTACTCAGTCAAGGGTACTGTATATGTGGACACACCTACTCAGTCAAGGGTACTGTATATGGACACACCTACTCAGTCAAGGGTACTGTATATGGACACACCTACTCAGTCAAGGGTACTGTATATGGACACACCTACTCAGTCAAGGGTACTGTATATGTGGACACACCTACTCAGTCAAGGGTACTGTATATGTGGACACGCCTACTCAGTCAAGGGTACTGTATATGGACACACCTACTCAGTCAAGGGTACTGTATATGGACACACCTACTCAGTCAAGGGTACTGTATATGGACACACCTACTCAGTCAAGGGTACTGTATATGGACACACCTACTCAGTCAAGGGTACTGTATATGGACACACCTACTCAGTCAAGGGTACTGTATATGGACACACCTACTCAGTCAAGGGTACTGTATATGTGACTCGTTTCAGGAAACTAGGCGTCACTGCTTCACAGGAGAGCCATTTGAACGTAAACTTTTTTTTAAAATCAAAATGTGTTTTTTGGCAGAAATGCCTTCTGGAACATGTGAACTTTCATGTGCCTTAATAACATCTGTAAATACGAATAATATTGTTAAATTACGAGCCTAGTTGGTTTAGCCACGGAAAAAAACAGCAACCTTCCCGCTAGCCACGATTGGCTGAGATAATGAGTGGGCTGGACGTGCCGAAAGATGAGTTCGGATTGGTCTGCCATGTAGCACGCTTCTGTCTATTTGAGCTGGTCAGTATGTGTAGGTAATCCTGTCTAATGCAGCTTTTCTTGAAATACATTGTGTAGTAGAACTGCATAAGTGTTGCTCTCCACTTTCTGGAGGACCGAGTTTTGAAATCAGTGGAATTAGAGTATGATAGCTAAGGAGATGGAGAAAACACCTGTCTCCAGAATACATCTTCAAACTAAGGGCAACCATGGTATCTGTGAGAGAGGGAGAAGCGTCCATCCATGTAAACAGGTAAGATAGTCAAGCTAGCTAAATTTTCAGATATTACACGTTTCTAATTTTGTCAGAAAGTCATTTTCATTTCAAGTTAAAGTGTTAGCTAGCTAATGTTAGCTGGCTGACTCGCTAGCTAACGTTATAGTGGCTTGCGAAAGGATTCGGTCGCGGCCGGCTGCGACAGAGCCTGGATTCGAACCAGGATCTCTAGTGGCACAGTTAGCACTGCGATGCAGTGCCTTAGACCACTGCGCCACTCAGGGTATGTCTCTATAAGCTTGGCACATCTAGCCACTGGGATTTCTGCCCATTCTTCAAGGCAAAACTGCTCCAGCTCCTTCAAGTTGGATGGATTCCACTGGTGTACAGCAATCTTTAAGTCACACCACACATTCTCAATTAGATTGAGGTCTGGGCTTTGACTAGGCCATTCCAAGACATGTAAATGTTTTGCCTTAAACCACTCAAGTGTTGCTTTAGCAGTATGCTTAGGGTCATTGTCCTGCTGGAAGGTGAACCTCCGTCCCAGTCTCAAATCTCTGGAAGACTGAAACAGGTTTCCCTCAAGAATTTCCCTGTATTTAGCGCCATCCATCATTCCTTCAATTCTGACCAGTTTCCCAGTCCCTGCCGATGAAAAACTGTGGGGATGGTGTTCTCGGAGTTGATGAGAGGTGTTGGGTTTGCGCCAGACATAGCGTTTTCCTTGATGGCCCAAAAACTCAATTTTAGTCTCATCTGACCAGAGTACCATCTGACCAGTCTCCCACATGCCTTTTGGCGAACACCAAACGTGTTTGCTTATTTATTTCTTTAAGCAATGGCTTTTTTCCGGTCACTCTTCCGTAAAGCCCAGCTCTGTGGAGTGTACGGCTTAAAGTGGTCCTATGGACAGATTCTCCAATCTCTGCTGTGGAGCTTTGCAGCTCCTTCAGGGTTATCTTTGGTCTCTTTATTGCCTCTCTGATTAATGCCCTCCTTGCCTGGTCCGTGAGTTTTGGTGGGCGGCCCTCTCTTGGCAGGTTTGTTGTGGTGCCATATTCTTTAAATGTTTTTATAATGGATTTAATGGTGCTCCGTGGGATGTTAAACGTTTTGGATATTTTTTTATAACCCAACCCTGATCTGTACTTCTCCACAACTTTGTCCCTGACCTGTTTGGAGAGCTCCTTGGTCTTCATGGTGCCGCTTGCTTGGTGGTGCCCCTTGCTTTGTGGGGTTGCAGACTCTGGGGCCTTTCAGAACAGGTGTATATATACTGAGATCATGTGACAGATCATGTGACACTTAGATTGCACACAGGTGGACTATATTTAACTAATTATGTGACTTCTGAAGGTAATTGGTTGCACCAGATCTTATTTAGGGGCTTCATAGCAAAGGGGGTGAATACATATGCACAGACCACTTTTCCATAAGTTATTTTTTTCATTTCACTTCACCAATTTGGACTATTTTGTGTATGTCCATTACATGAAATCCAAATAAAAATCAATTTAAATTACAGGTTGTAATGCAACAAAATAGGAAAAACGCCAAGGGGGATGAATACTTTTGCAAGGCACTGTACGTGTATGATCTGTGTGGTAATATTATCCGTATCTCAGAGCCATTTGCTTTGCTAGTTATAGCCTAATGTTAGCTAGCTAAGATTGAACCTGGTTAGTTAGCTACCTGTAGATTCATGCAGGGTAGTAACGTCATCAGTTGGAATTATGGTTAATTGTTCAGCTAGCTAGCTACATGTCTTAACAAAAGACTCCACTATGCAAGTATCCATTTTAATAGGGCGAGTAAAATGGTCAGAGTGAGCTGTTCTCTCATTTGTGTCTGGAATTAGCTAGCAAGCTAGCCAACCTTAGCCAGTTAGCTTGGGTGCTTGACTGCTGTTGTTAGGTCAGCTAGCTAACGTTACGTGTATGATCTGTGTAGTAATATTGTTCGTATCTCAGAACCATTTGCTTTGCTAGTTATAGCCTAATGTTAGCTAGCTAACATTGAACCTGGTTGGTTAGCTACCTGTAGATTCATGGAGGGTAGTAACGTCATGAGTTGGGATTATTGTTCATTGTTTAGCTAGCTAGCTACATGTCTAAACAAAAGACTCCACTATGTTGGGATTCTGGTTCATTGTTTAGCTAGCTAGCTACATGTCTAAACAAAAGACTCCACTATGTTGGAATTCTGGTTCATTGTTTAGCTAGCTAGCTACATGTCTAAACAATACACTCCACTATGTTGGAATTCTGGTTCATTGTTTAGCTAGCTAGCTACATGTCTAAACAAAAGACTCCACTATGTTGGAATTCTGGTTCATTGTTTAGCTAGCTAGCTACATGTCTAAACAATAGACTCCACTATGTTGGGATTATGGTTCATTGTTCAGCTAGCTAGCTACATGTCTAAACAATACACTCCACTATGTTGGGATTCTGGTTCATTGTTTAGCTAGCTAGCTACATGTCTCAACAAAAGACTCCACTATGTTGGGATTCTGGTTCATTGTTTAGCTAGCTAGCTACATGTCTAAACAATACACTCCACTATGTTGGGATTCTGGTTCATTGTTTAGCTAGCTAGCTACATGTCTAAACAAAAGACTCCACTATGTTGGAATTCTGGTTCATTGTTTAGCTAGCTAGCTACATGTCTAAACAAAAGACTCCACTATGTTGGGATTCTGGTTCATTGTTTAGCTAGCTAGCTACATGTCTAAACAATAGACTCCACTATGCATGTATCCATTTCAATAGAATGTTAATGATGTCACTGGGACAACTGTTGATAGATGTAGCTGGTAAATTCGCTCTGGCTATCTACTCTGATTTCAGAGCACTCTCATCTGAGTGTGCCAGAGCGCAGAATAACTGATCAATTTATGAACGCTCAACAACCGTTGAATATGGCCAGTGTCAGTAAACGTTGGCAAAAAAATGTAAATTGTTGCAAGTAGCACAGTTGCAGTCACCAACGCTCTGGATAATATAAAAACAGCCTAACCAACTCTGCTAGAGCGAGTAAAATGGACAGATTGAGCTGTTCTCTCATTTGTGTCTGGAAGTAGCTAGCAAGCTAGCCAACGTTAGCCAGTTAGCTTGGGTGCTTGACTGCTGCTGTTAGGACAGAAAGCTTGGATCAACCCTTAGAGATGGGTGGGGCTAAAGCTTAAGAGGATGTGAACAATGGTGAATAGGTGTAGACAAAGAAGAGCTCTCCAGTAGGTGTACCAAAACATTCAAGGGCCATTTTCTCAAAAGTGAGGTTACAAGTTTATCAACTTTCAAAGCAGAATTATGTTCCCATTGTTCCTCAACTGTAGTGTATGATATACCATTTTTTAGCTCTGAGTCTCTACTTTTATCCAATGTAAAAAACACAATTTCAAATGTTGCTACATAAGACCGAATCGAGCCGGTCAGTCACATATAAGGATAGGGTTTCATTTGAGACAGTCTGGGTCCTCCTGACCTGTTCAGTAACCAGGGAACCCTGGTGCAGGCCAGAGGTTCTCCTCACCTGTTCAGTAACCAGGGAACCCTGGTGCAGGCCAGACGTTCTCCTCACCTGTTCAGTAACCAGGGAACCCTGGTGCAGGCCAGACGTTCTCCTCACCTGTTCAGTAACCAGGGAACCCTGGTGCAGGCCAGACGTTCTCCTCACCTGTTCAGTAACCAGGGAACCCTGGTGCAGGCCAGACGTTCTCCTCACCTGTTCAGTAACCAGGGAACCCTGGTGCAGGCCAGACGTTCTCCTCACCTGTTCAGTAACCAGGGAACCCTGGTGCAGGCCAGACGTTCTCCTCACCTGTTCAGTAACCAGGGAACCCTGGTGCAGGCCAGACGTTCTCCTCACCTGTTCAGTAACCAGGGAACCCTGGTGCAGGCCAGACGTTCTCCTCACCTGTTCAGTAACCAGGGAACCCTGGTGCAGGCCAGACGTTCTCCTCACCTGTTCAGTAACCAGGGAACTCTGGTGCAGGCCAGACGTTCTCCTCACCTGTTCAGTAACCAGGGAACCCTGGTGCAGGCCAGACGTTCTCCTCACCTGTTCAGTAACCAGGGAACCCTGGTGCAGGCCAGACGTTCTCCTCACCTGTTCAGTAACCAGGGAACCCTGGTGCAGGCCAGACGTTCTCCTCACCTGTTCAGTAACCAGGGAACCCTGGTGCAGGCCAGACGTTCTCCTCACCTGTTCAGTAACCAGGGAACCCTGGTGCAGGCCAGACGTTCTCCTCACCTGTTCAGTAACCAGGGAACCCTGGTGCAGGCCAGACGTTCTCCTCACCTGTTCAGTAACCAGGGAACCCTAGTGCAGGCCAGACGTTCTCCTCACCTGTTCAGTAACCAGGGAACCCTGGTGCAGGCCAGACGTTCTCCTCACCTGTTCAGTAACCAGGGAACCCTGGTGCAGGCCAGACGTTCTCTCACCTGTCAGTAACCAGGAACCTAGGCCAGACGTTCTCCTCACCTGTTCAGTAACCAGGGAACCCTGGTGCAGGCCAGACGTTCTCCTCACCTGTTCAGTAACCAGGGAACCCTGGTGCAGGCCAGACGTTCTCCTCACCTGTTCAGTAACCAGGGAACCCTGGTGCAGGCCAGACGTTCTCCTCACCTGTTCAGTAACCAGGGAACCCTGGTGCAGGCCAGACGTTCTCCTCACCTGTTCAGTAACCAGGGAACCCTGGTGCAGGCCAGACGTTCTCCTCACCTGTTCAGTAACCAGGGAACCCTGGTGCAGGCCAGACGTTCTCCTCACCTGTTCAGTAACCAGGGAACCCTGGTGCAGGCCAGACGTTCTCCTCACCTGTTCAGTAACCAGGGAACCCTGGTGCAGGCCAGACGTTCTCCTCACCTGTTCAGTAACCAGGGAACCCTGGTGCAGGCCAGACGTTCTCCTCACCTGTTCAGTAACCAGGGAACCCTGGTGCAGGCCAGACGTTCTCCTCACCTGTTCAGTAACCAGGGAACCCTGGTGCAGGCCAGACGTTCTCCTCACCTGTTCAGTAACCAGGGAACCCTGGTGCAGGCCAGACGTTCTCCTCACCTGTTCAGTAACCAGGGAACCCTGGTGCAGGCCAGACGTTCTCCTCACCTGTTCAGTAACCAGGGAACCCTGGTGCAGGCCAGACGTTCTCCTCACCTGTTCAGTAACCAGGGAACCCTGGTGCAGGCCAGACGTTCTCCTCACCTGTTCAGTAACCAGGGAACCCTGGTGCAGGCCAGGGCATACATCAGCTTGTCAGCCTCAGAAGCGATGGAAGCCTCTTTGTACATCCTCCAGGCGAAGTCCCACTCCTCCACCCCTCCTGCTGCAATGGCACTGCAGTACACCGTCTGCCTCAGGTTGGGGTGAATCCTGGACAATACAATGGAAAGGTGATCACCACATCAGCTCCTCAAAGGCCAGAGTCAAGATGAAAATAACAGTCTTCAACGATAGGGTTAGGATCAATAACAGTCATCAACACTAGGGTTGGGATCAATAACAGTCATCAACACTAGGGTTGGGATCAATAACAGTCATCAACACTAGGGTTAGGATCAATAACAGTCATCAACACTAGGGTTGGGATCAATAACAGTCATCAACACTAGGGTTGGGATCAATAACAGTCATCAACACTAGGGTTAGGATCAAGAAGAGTCTTCAACACTAGGGTTGGGATCAATAACAGTCATCAACACTAGGGTTGGGATCAATAACAGTCATCAACACTAGGGTTGGGATCAATAACAGTCATCAACACTAGGGTTAGGATCAATAACAGTCATCAACACTAGGGTTGGGATCAATAACAGTCATCAACACTAGGGTTGGGATCAATAACAGTCATCAACACTAGGGTTGGGATCAATAACAGTCATCAACACTAGGGTTGGGATCAATAACAGACATCAACACTAGGGTTGGGATCAATAACAGTCATCAACACTAGGGTTAGGATCAATAACAGTCATCAACACTAGGGTTGGGCTCAATAACAGTCATCAACACTAGGGTTGGGATCAATAACAGTCATCAACACTAGGGTTGGGATTAATAAAAGTCATCAACACTAGGGTTAGGATCAATAACAGTCATCAACACTAGGGTTAGGATCAATAATAATCATCAACACTAGGGTTGGGATCAATAACAGTCATCAACACTAGGGTTGGGCTCAATAACAGTAATCAACACTAGGGTTGGGATTAATAACAGTTATCAACACTAGGGTTAGGATCAATAATAGTCATCAACACTAGGGTTAGGAATCATTAAAAGTCTTCAACACTAGGGTTGGGATCAATAACAGTCATCAACACTAGGGTTGGGATTAATAAAAGTCATCAACACTAGGGTTAGGATCAATAATAGTCATCAACACTAGGGTTAGGAATCATTAACAGTCTTCAACACTAGGGTTGGGATCAATAACAGTCATCAACACTAGGCTTAGGAATCATTAACAGTCTTCAACACTAGGGTTGAGATCAACAACAGTCATCAACACTAGGGTTAGGAATCATTAACAGTCTTCAACACCAGGGTTGAGATTAACAACAGTCATCAACACTAGGGTTAGAAATCATTAACAGTCTTCAACACCAGGGTTGAGATTAACAACAGTCATCAACACTAGGGTTAGAAATCATTAACAGACTTCAACACTAGGGTTGGGATCAATAACAGTCTTCAACACTAGGGTTAGGAATCATTAACAGTCTTCAACACTAGGGTTGGGATCAATAACAGTCATCAACACTAGGCTTAGGAATCATTAACAGTCTTCAACACTATGGTTAGGAATCATTAACAGTCTTCAACACTAGGGTTGAGATCAACAACAGTCATCAACACTAGGGTTAGGAATCATTAACAGTCTTCAACACTAGGGTTGGGATCAATAACAGACTTCAACACTAGGGTTAGGAATCATGAACAGGCTTCAACACTAGGGTTGGGATCAATAACAGTCATCAACACTAGGGTTAGGAATCATTAACAGTCTTCAACACTAGGGTTAGGAATAATTAACTGTCTTCAACATTAGGGTTAGGAATCATTAACAGTCTTCAACACTAGGGTTGGGATCAAGAACAGTCATCAATACTAGGGTTGGGATCAAGAACAGTCATCAACACTAGGGCTGGGCAATACTAGGGTTGAGATCAATAACAGTAATCAACACTAGGGTTAGGAATCATTAACAGTCTTCAACACTAGGGTTGAGATCAACAACAGTCATCAACACTAGGGTTAGGAATAATTAACAGTCTTCAACACTAGGGTTGGGATCAATAACAGTCTTCAACACTAGGGTTAGGAATCATTAACAGGCTTCAACACTAGGGTTGGGATCAAGAACAGTCATCAACACTAGGGTTGGGATCAAGAACAGGCTTCAACACTAGGGTTGAGATCAATAACAGTCATCAACACAAGGGTTGGGATCAATAACAGTCTTCAACAATAGGGTTAGGAATCATTAACAGTTTTCAACACTAGGCTTAGGAATCATTAACCGTCTTCAACACTAGGGTTAGGAATCATTAACAGTTATCAATACTAGGGTTGGGATCAAGAACAGTCATCAACACTAGGGTTGGGATTAACAACAGTCTTCAACACTAGGGTTGAGATCAATAACAGTCATCAACACTAGGGTTAGGAATCATTAACAGTCTTCATCACTAGGGTTGAGATCAACAACAGTCATCAACACTAGGGTATGAATCATTAACAGTCTTCAACACCAGGGTTGGGATCAATAACAGTCTTCAACACTAGGGTTATGAATCATTAACAGTCTTCAACACTAGGGTTGGGATCAATAACAGTCATCAACACTAGGGTTAGGAATCATTAACAGTCTTCAACACTCGGGTTAGGAATCATTAACAGTCTTCAACACTAGGGTTAGGAACCATTAACAGTCTTCAACACTAGGGTTAGGAATCATTAACAGTTTTCAACACTAGGGTTAGGAATCATTAACAATGACCTCAATGCTGGTCTTCAGAGTAAGGAGAGGAAGAGAGTAGGAGAGGAGAGGAGGAGAGGAGGAGGGGGAGAGGAGAGGAGGAGGGGGAGAGGAGGAGAGGAGGAGAGGAGGAGAGGAGGGGAGGAGAGGAGAGGAGGTGGGGGAGAGGAGATGAGGAGGGAGAGGAGAGGAGGAGAGGAGGTGGGAGGAGGGGGAGAGGAGAGGAGAGGAGATGAGAGGAGAGGAGGAGGGGAGAAGAGGAGGGGGAGAGGAGGAGGAGAGGGGAGGTGAGGTGAATCCCTCTTATAGCTCAGTTGGTAGAGCATTGCGCTTGCAACGCCAGGGTTGTGGGTTCGATTCCCACGGGGGCCAGTATGAAAAATGTATGCACTCACTAACTGTAAGTCGCTCTGGATAAGAGCGTCTGCTAAATGACTAAAATCTAAAATGTAAAAATGTGAGGAGAGGAGGAGGTGGAGAGGAGAGAGTAGGAGAGGAGAGGAGAGAGGAGGAGAGGAGAGGAGAGGAGAGGAGAGGGGAGGAGAGGAGAGGAGAGGAGAGGAGAGGAGAGGAGAGGAGAGGAGAGGAGAGGAGAGGAGAGGAGAGGAGAGGAGAGGAGAGGAGAGGAGAGGAGAGGAGAGGAGAGGAGAGGAGAGGGATCTCTGTACTCACCTGTTGTTCTCAGGCGTATTCATCCAGTCTTTGAACCAGCCTGTAGTCAACACATCACAGCCTGCCACTCCAGTACTGCAGGCTATAGAGATGGCATTCACCTGGTTGTACCTGGAGACGGGAGTGGAAAATAGACTATTAACGGAATACTGACCTCACAACTTACTATTCTGACTTATTTACTAGATTCATGATATCTGGATAAAATCTGTCATTTTGAGCTGTCTTCTAAAAATAATTTCTAATTATCTTGACATTTCCTCCTTGTTGCATATATCCATCAACATTTTGAAAGGTAGACGTTCTTACTGGTCAGTATGTTTCTCAGGAATCTTGGTCCAGTCAGCAGTGATATTCTTGAAGTGGTTGAAAAGAGGTGTGACTTGTTTATTGAGGTAAGCCTGAAAGATAAGAACATAACTAGCTTCATCACAACATATCAGAGTTATTGGATGACATTATGTTTTGTTTTGTTTTAGTCATTTAGCAGACGCTCTTATCCAGAGCGACTTACAGGAGATATTAGGGTTAAGTGCCTTGCTCAAGGGCACGTCGACAGATTTTTCACCTAGTCGGCTCTGGGATTAGAACCAGCAACCTTTCGGTTACTGGCACAACGCTCTTAACCACTAAGCTACCTGCCGCTCATTATCACCTGCATTCCTCAGTGGGATTCAAAATGGAACGGAGTTGATCTTAATAACAGATTTTGCTTTTTTTTTAGTTCAGTAGTCTAGGGGTGTATCCCTAATGGCACTCTGTTCCATTTATAGTGGTCAAAGTAGTGCACTACATAAGGAATGGGGTGCCATATAGGGCTCTGATCTGGCCAAAGTAGTGCACTACATAAGGAATAGGATCCCATTTAGGACACATATATATAACACTGACCTGCATGGGTCCGTAGACGTCGCTGCGGTCGAACATGAGGAAGAAGAAGCCCAAGTTCCTGTCAGCCGTCTGCCAGGGCATGTACTCTCTCTCCCTCTGAAGGAACAGGGTGGTTCTCAGAGCCAGTGTAGTGCTCACTGTCCGAGCCCTGACATTAACAAATACAACTAAACATCACTATCACCTTCATTCATCAAGGAAATAGACCTGGTGAAATGGTGCTCACAGCAATAGACATAAAATGCTGACAGAATATAGACAGAGGCCTTTACAGGTAGTCTACATACAGACAGAATATAGACAGAGGACTTTACAGGTAGTCTACATACAGACAGAATATAGACAGAGGACTTTACAGGTAGTCTACATACAGACAGAATATAGACAGAGGCCTTTACAGGTAGTCTACATTACAGACAGAATATAGACAGAGGACTTTACAGGTATCTACATACAGACAGAATATAGACAGAGGACTTTACAGGTAGTCTACCTACAGGACAGATATAGACAGAGGAACTTTACAGGTAGTCTACATACAGACAGAATATAGACAGAGGACTTTACAGGTAGTCTACATACAGACAGAATATAGAACAGAGGACTTTACAGGTAGTCTACATACAGACAGAATATAGACAGAGGGACCTTTACAGGTAGTCTACATACAGACAGAATATAGACAGAGGACTTTACAGGTAGTCTACATACAGGACAGAATATAGACAGAGGACCTTTACAGTAGTCTACATACAGACAGAATATAGACAGAGGACTTTACAGGTAGTCTACATACAGACAGAATATAGACAGAGGACTTTACAGGTAGTCTACATACAGACAGAATATAGACAGAGGCCTTTACAGGTAGTCTACATACAGACAGAATATAGACAGAGGACTTTACAGGTAGTCTACATACAGACAGAATATAGACAGAGGCCTTTACAGGTAGTCTACATACAGACAGAATATAGACAGAGGACTTTACAGGTAGTCTACATACAGACAGAATATAGACAGAGGACTTTACAGGTAGTCTACATACAGACAGAATATAGACAGAGGCCTTTACAGGTAGTCTACATACAGACAGAATATAGACAGAGGACTTTACAGGTAGTCTACATACAGACAGAATATAGACAGAGGACTTTACAGATAGTCTACATACAGACAGAATATAGACAGAGGACTTTACAGGTAGTCTACATACAGACAGAATATAGACAGAGGACTTTACAGATAGTCTACATACAGACAGAATATAGACAGAGGACTTTACAGGTAGTCTACATACAGACAGAATATAGACAGAGGCCTTTACAGGTAGTCTACATACAGACAGAATATAGACAGAGGACTTTACAGGTAGTCTACATACAGACAGAATATAGACAGAGGACTTTACAGGTAGTCTACATACAGACAGAATATAGACAGAGGACTTTACAGATAGTCTACATACAGACAGATATAGACAGAGGACTTTACAGATAGTCTACATACAGACAGAAGCTATGACAAGAGGACTTTACAGGTAGTCTACATACAGACAGAATATAGACAGAGGCCTTTACAGTAGTCTACATACAGACAGAATATAGACAGAGGACTTTACAGGTAGTCTACATACAGACAGAATATAGACAGAGGACTTTACAGATAGTCTACATACAGACAGAATATAGACAGAGGACTTTACAGGTAGTCTACATACAGACAGAATATAGACAGAGGACTTTACAGGTAGTCTACATACAGACAGAATATAGACAGAGTACTTTACAGATAGTCTACATACAGACAGAATATAGACAGAGGACTTTACAGGTAGTCTACATACAGACATAATATAGACAGAGGACTTTACAGATAGTCTACATACAGACATAATATAGACAGAGGACTTTACAGGTAGTCTTACATACAGACAGAATATAGACAGAGGACTTTACAGGTAGTCTACATACAGACAGCATATAGACAGAGGACTTTACAGGTAGTCTACATACACACAGAATATAGACAGAGGACTTTACAGATAGTCTACATATAGACAGAATATAGACAGAGGACTGTATTGTGTGTAAGAGGACTCACCTTGCCAGGTTAAAAGCATCATCCACAATCTGGGCTCGGTTGATCACTGGAATAGCCTGAATATAAAAATAGGGAAATTGAAGTATGGTTTCCATATTTGGGAATTTTTAGACAGGGTCTGAGACGCTTCCAGCTGAGACTCAAATACAGTGTCCTAATATGGAAACCGTAAGAGTGGAGTCTTTTAGTAGGTTACAAATCATCATTATCATATGCATATTGACTGTTTTGTTACCTCATGGTCTGTGCTGAGCTGTGTGAGGAGGCGTTCCCAGTTAGTACTGTCATAGTTAACCCTGAAGAATCCAGACACCTTGGTATTGGCCAACACCCAATCAGATCCCAACGTTTTCATTGGTAGATGAGTGGCTGTATTTGAATGAAGTAGGAAATAAATGATTATCCTTCACATCATAGAGGCAATAGAGTTCTTTATTGCGTCCCAAATGGCAACCTATTCCCTATATAGTGCACTACTTTAGACCAGAGAATGGCACCCTATTCCCTATATAGTGCACTACTTTAGACCAGAGAATGGCACCCTATCCTAATAGTGCACACTTTAGACCAGAGAATTGCACCCTATTCCCTATATAGGCAGACGTTAGACCAGAGAATGGCACCCTAGTCCTATTAGTGCATACTTAGACCAGAGAACTTGGCACCCTATTCCTATAAAGTGCACTATTAGACAGGAGAATGGGCACCTATTCCTAATCGTGCACAATCCCCTAGACCAGAGCAATGGCACCCTATTCCCCTATATACGTGCCACAAATTTTAGACCAGAGAATGGTCCACATATTCCCTATATAGTGATACTTTAGACCAGGAATGGCAACCTATTCCCTATATAGAGCACTACTTTAGACCAGAGAATTGGCTATATTGTAATGGGAGTCGATTGTCTGATATGGTTTTTGTAATGTTAAAACCCATACCGGTTTTAGTCTCTAGCCAGTATGGGTATGATCTGTCTGACATGTTTGTAATGTTTAAACCATACTGTTTGTCTCTAGCCGGCTTACTGGGTTGATGTCCCTGATATGGGGTCAACGTTAATACTCCATATGTTTAGTCTCTAGCAGTTATGGAGTATGAGCTGTTGATATGGTGTAATGTTAACCATACCTGTTTTAGTCTCTAGCCCGTATGGACCGTCTGATGTCCTGCAACCCATGGTGTAAGGTTTACCCATACCTGTTGTTAGTCTCTAGCCGTATGGAGTTGATGTCCTGACCCTGGTGTACTGTTTATTAAAACCCATAACCGTTTCGTTTAGCCAGTAGGGAGTTGATCTGTCTGAATGGTGTAATGTTACAACCCCCCCCATACCTGTTGTAGTCTCTAGCCAGTATGGAGTTGATATGTCCTGACATGGTTCTGTAATGGTAAAACTACTCCGTTTTAGTTCTCTAGCAGTATTGGGTCCTTGATTGTCTGAATCCCCGGTGTAAGTTAAACCCTACCTGTTTAGTCTCTAGCAGTATGGAGTTCTGATTGTCCTGACCATGCTTCAGTTAACCCCCCATACTGTCTTTAGTCTCTAGCAGTTTGGAGTCCTGACTTGTTGACCATGGGGTATTTGTAATTGTCTAAACCCCATCACTGTTTGTCTCCAACGCAGTCACCTGGAGCGTCTGCTCTGTTGACTGGTGTTGTACCCATCGTTTAAACCCATAAATGTTTAGTCTCTAGCAGTATGAGTTGATCTGTCCCTCGACACCAGCGCGCCCCCCCCCACAGCCACTCTTGTAATGCCCTTTAAACCATACCTCCTGTTGATACAGTCTTAGCCAGTATGGAGTCTGATCTGTCCTGATATGGTGTAATGTTTAAACCCATACCTGTTTTAGTCTCTAGCCAGTATGGAGTCTGATCTGTCCTGACATGGTGTAATGTTTAAACCCATACCTGTTTTAGTCTCTAGCCCAGTATGGAGTCTGATCTGTCCTGATATGGTGTAATGTTTAAACCCATACCTGTTTTAGTCTCTAGCCAGTATGGAGTCTGATCTGTCCTGATATGGTGTAATGTTTAAAAACCCATTACCTGTTTTAGTCTTAGCCAGTATGGAGTATGAGCTGTCCTGCCTTGATTGGTGTATGGTTTAAACCCATACCTCGTTTTAGTCTCTAACCCAGTATGAGTCTGATCTGTCTGGACATGGTGTACGTTTAAACCCCTCTGTTTTATCTCTACCGTAGCGTATGGAGTCCTGATTCTGTCCTGATTATGGTGAATGTTTTAAACCCATACCGTTTTCGTTTAGCCAGTATGGAGTCTGATGTCTGACATGGTGTAATGTAATGTTTTAAAACCCCCCTACATTTTTCGGTCTCTAGCCAGTATGCGAGTCTGATCTGTCCTGCTATGGTGTAATGTTTAAAACCCATACTGTTTTAGTCTCTAGCCCGTATGGGTTTGCTCTGTTCCTGATATGGTGTACTGTTTCAACCCATACTGTTTTAGTCTCTCGCCATTATGGAGGTTGATCTGGTCCTGCCATGGTGTGGTGCAGTTTAACCCCATACCTGTTTTCTCTCGAGCCAGTATGGCGTCTGATCTGTCCTGACATGTGTGGTGTACGTTTTAAACCCATACATGTTTTAGTCTTAAGCCAGTAGGCGTCTGATCTGTCATGATATGGTGTCATGTTTTAACCCATACCTGTGTTAGTCTTAGCGTCGGAGCTGCTCTGTCCTGACATGGTTGTAAGGTTTAAACCCTACCTGTTTAGTCTCTAGCAGTATGGAGTTTGATTCTGTCCTGACATGGTTTTGTAGGTTTAAACCATACCTGTTTTAGGTCTTAGCCCGTATGGCGTTGCTGTCGGACCTGGGGTCTGTGTCAAACCATCCAGTTTTAGTCTTCTAGCCAGTATCTGGAGTCTTGATCTGTCCGACCAGGTGTGTAATGTGTAAACCCCCACCGTTTTTCGTTCTCTAGCCAGTTGGCGTCTGCTCGTCTGACATGGTGTAAGTTTAAACCCATCACTGTTTAGTTCTCCTAGCCGTAATGGAGTTGATCTGTCTGACATGGTGCATGTTTAAACCCATACTGTTCTTAGTCTTAGCCCAGGGATGGAGATCGATGCGGTCATGATCTGGGGGTGCTACACCTAGTTTTTAAACTTAGTTTTAGTCCTTAGCCAGTATGGAGTCTGATCTGTTGACCTACTCGCGGCTCATGTTTAACCCCTACTGTTTTAGTCTCTAGCCAGTTGGAGTTGCTCTGTCCTGATATCTGTCGGACTGCTTTCCACCCATACTGGTTTAGTCTTAGCGTATGGAGTCTGATCTGTTCCTGACTGGTGTAAACTGTTTAAAACCCTACCTGTTTTAGTCTTGCCCGTATGGAGTTGCTCTGTCCTGACCCATGTGTAATGTTTACCCCCATACTGTTAGTCTCTAGCAGTTGGAGTCGTAGGATCATGCACACATCGCGTGTAAATGGTTAAACAATTAGGTTTTTGTCCTCTACCCAGTTGGAGTCTGGCTTATGTCGACCTGGAGTAATGTTGAACAATACGTCTAGCCTTCTTTCGCCAGTATGGACCATCTGAGTCTGTCAACTGCTCCCAGACCCTGTTAAGTTTAAACCATACATGTTTTAGTCTCTAACCAGGAGTGGAGTCTGAATCTGTCTGAATGGTGTAAGTTTTAAACCCATATGTTTTTAGTCTCTACGCAGTATTGGAGTCTGATCTGTCCTGATATGGTATTTGTATGTTTAAACCATAACCTGTTGTCGTCTCTAGCCAGTCCATGGAGGTCGTGATCGGTCCTGAATGGGTAAATGTTTAAAACCCATCCTGTTTTAGTCCTAGCCAGTATGGAGTCTGATCTGTCCTGAATGGTGTAATGTTAAACCCATACCTGTTTTAGTCCTTCTAGCCCGTTATGGAGTCTGATCTGTCCTGCATTGGTAATGTTAAACCCATACCTGTTTAGTCTCTAGCCAGTATGGAGTCTTGAGCTGGTCCTGGACAGGGTGTAATGTAATGTTTTAAACACCCTACCTGTTTTAGTCTCTAGCCCAGTCGGGAGTCTGCTGAATCTGTCTGACATGGTTGATAATGTTTAAACCCATACCTGTTTTAGTATCTAACCAGTATGGAGTGGATTCTGTCCTGACATGGTGGAATGTTTTTTAAACCATACCTGTTTAGTCTCTAGGCCAGTATGGAGTCTGATATGTACTGAATGGGTAAAATGTTTAAACCCATACCTGTTTAGTCTCTAGCCAGTATGGAGTCTGACTGTCCTGATTATGGTGTATGTTTAAACCCTACCTGTTTAGTCTATAGCAAGTATGGAGTCTGTATTGGTCTGTATGGGTAAGGTTAAAACCCATACGATCTGTTTTATCTCTAGCCAGTATGGAGTCTGATTCTGTCCTGATATGTGGAATGTTTAAAACCTCATACCTGTTTTAGTCTCTAGCCAGTCTGGCGTATGCAACTGTCCCACGAATGGGTGTAAGTGTTTTAAACCCATACTGTTTTAGTCTCTGCCAGTATGGATGTCTGATCTGTCATGAACATGGTGTACTGTTTAAACCCATACCTGTTTAGTCCTAGCCAGTATGAGAGTGATCTGTCCTTGACATGGTTGCTAATGTTTGTAAACCATACCTGTTTTAGTCTCTAGCCCAGTATGGGTCTGATTCGGTCCGGATATGGTTCATGTTTTTAAACCCATACTGTTTTAGTCTCTAGCCAGTATGGAGTCTGATCTGTCCTGATATGGTGTAATGTTTAAACCCATACCTGTTTTAGTCTCTAGCCAGTATGGAGTCTGATCTCTCCCATTCTTTATCCACTTTATCGGAACAATCCATTCATAACTGGAGGTCACACATGCAAGCACACACAGACACACACACGACACACACACAGACGCACACACAGACACACACACAGACGCACCCACAGACGCTACACACAACACACACACAGACCACACACAGACAACACCACAGAAGCACACACAGACGAAACACGACGCACCACACAGACACAAACACAGACGCACACAAGACGCACACACAGACGGCAACAAACAGACGCACACAAGACGGCACACACAGGACACACACACAGACACACACACAGACACACACACAGACGCACACACAGACGCACACACAGAGAGAAAGAGAGAGATGGAGGGAGAGCGAAAGAGAGGAAACATGGACAGGGAGGAGGCAGAGCAAACCAGCCGGGCAGTACGGAGGGAGCAGCGACGAAGAACAGGAAAGAAGCACGGGGGAGTGGAACCCAGGCGAAGGAGCGAGGGACAGGATGAGAGGAGAGGGCACAAGCCAACGAGAGGGCGGAGAGGAACCCCCACGACGAGGACGACGACGACGACGCGACGGCACGAACGACGGACTACGTACGACTTACGACCACACGACGGACGACGACGAGACACGAAGACGACGACGACGAACGACGACGACTACGACGACGACGACGACGACGACGTACGACGAGACGCGACCCGACGACCGGAGGAGACGACGACGAGACGGACGACGACGAACCGACGACGACGACACCACGAGCGACGACCGACGACGACGACGACGACGACGACGAGGACGACGACGACGACGACGACGACGACGACGCCACGAGACCACCACGAAGACGACGACGACGACGACGAGAACGACGGGGACACGTCGACGGACAGGACGATACGACCACGGACGACGACGACGACGACGAACCACGACGGACGACGACGACGACGAAGACCACGACGACGACGACGAAGAGACGCGAGGACGACGACGACGACGACCATCGACGCACGGAGGAAACGACGACGACGACGACCAGAAGAGACGACCAAGGACGACGACGACGAGAAGACGACGACGGATCCGACGCGACGACGACGGACACGACAGGAGGTACGACGAACCGACGACGGCGACGAGACACTACGGGACGCCGACAGGAGGACGACGACGACGACGACACGAGACGACGACGACGACGAAACGACGAAACGACGACGACACGACGACGACGACGTAGTACGACAAGACTACAGTAGTACGACGACGACGACGAAGACGAGACGAGCGACGAAGACGACACGACGAAGACGACGACGATACTTACTACTACAGGATGGACTACTACGACTACGCTGATACTACTACTAATGCTACTACACAGTATTTAACTTCTACTACACTACCACTAATAAGACTACGAGACACTACTACGACTACGACGGACGCTACAACGACGACGACGACGACGACGACGGACGACGACGACGACGACGACGACCACACGACGACCCGACGAAGACGACGACCAAGACGACACGACGACGGCGTACTACGACGACACGACGACGACGGACGATCGAAGACGACGACCACGGACGACGACGACGACACGACGACGACACCACTGGACGACGGGGACGACCACCACGAAGAAGACGAGGACGACGAAGACCACGACGACGACGACGACGAGACGAAGACGAGACGACGACGGACGACGACGATCGACGACACACGACACGACGACGACGACGACGACGACGACGACGACGACGACGTACTACCAATACACTACACTACTACTACTAATAATACAGTATTACTACTATACTACTGCTACTACTACTACTACTGCTTGACTACTACCTTATTACTTCTACTACTACTACCCAATATACTACTATAATACACTAATACTACTATACTACTACACTACTACTACTATACTACTACACTATTACTACTATACTACTACCACACTACTAATACTATACTGATACTTACCAACACTACACTACTACTACTACTACCCACTACTATAGCTACTACCATACTACTAATACTACCATACTATACTACTACTGTAGACCACTACTATACTACTACTACTAACTACTACTACCACTACTACTACTACTACAATACTACTACCCCCATACTACGGCTACTAACACCACTACTACTACTACTACTACTATACCACTACTAATACTACTACTATACTACTCTACTACTACGACTTACTACTACTACCACCACTACTATACTACTACCACTAACCACTTACCACTACTACTACTACTACTACCACACTACTACTACCACTACTACTACATACGACTAAACTACTACTACTACTGCTGAATACACATCCACTACTACCACTACATACGACTACTACTACTACTACTACTACTTACTACTACTACTACTACTACTACTACCACACAACTACCACTATACTACACTACCAATATACTACTACTACTACTACTACTGCTACTAATGCTACTCCGACTAATATTACTACTACTACTACTACTGATACTACTACAATAATATACTGCTACTAATATACTATACTACCACCACTTCCTACTACGACTCACTACTGCTACTAATACCACTACTACTATATACTAATACTATACTTACTACTACTACTGCTGCTAACTAATACTTACCTAGTACTGATATACTACTACTAATAATACTGTACTACTGCTACTCCTACCTACTATACTGCTACTACGGCAACTACTGCTACTACTAATAATAATAATAATAATAATAATACTGCAGTAAAAACTACTACTACTTCTTCCACTGCCATGAAAACACTTTTTAAGACTGCTAAAGCAAGCACACACATTTATTTTGGGAAGAGTAATTTTCTAGCTAGGTATGTTACTTGAATGGAGAGGGTCTGTCCACTACAGAGTCAGGGTCCAGCAGGAAGTGCCTCTGGCTGATGCTTCCTGTGGCCGTATCTATGGTAACCACTGGGAAGCCCATCTGGAGGATCCAACGGTTCATGATGTCTTCTACAGAGGCTGGGAGATCTAACCCTGGGGTGGAGTCGGCGGCCTGAAAACAACCACATCCACAGGTCATCAGCACACAGGGCTACAGAGTGAATATCAGGACCCATATTCATAAAGCGTTTCAGAGTAGGAGTGTTGATCTAGGATCAGTTTTTCCCTTCGATCATAATAAAATGGACAGGGGGACATGATCCTAGATCAGCACTACTCTTGAGACACAATAGGGGGAATTCGGACCAGAGTTAAGGGCACGTAAATGGAACATCATTCCCCAATAGGGGGAATTCGGACCAGAGTTAAGGGCACGTAAACGGAACATCATTCCCCAATAGGGGGAATTCGGACCAGAGTTAAGGGCACGTAAATGGAACATCATTCCCCAATAGGGGGAATTCGGACCAGAGTTAAGGGCACGTAAATGGAACATCATTCCCCAATAGGGGGAATTCAGACCAGAGTTAAGGGCACGTAAATGGAACATCATTCCCCAATAGGGGGAATTCGGACCAGAGTTAAGGGCACGTAAACGGAACATCATTCCCCAATAGGGGGAATTCAGACCAGAGTTAAGGGCACGTAAACGGAACATCATTCCCCAATAGGGGGAATTCGGACCAGAGTTAAGGGCACGTAAACGGAACATCATTCCCCAATAGGGGGAATTCAGACCAGAGTTAAGGGCACGTAAATGGAACATCATTCCCCAATAGGGGGAATTCGGACCAGAGTTAAGGGCACGTAAATGGAACATCATTCCCCTTTTTATGTGCTTTTCTCTCTATGCGTATTCTGACCTGGAGCTGAAGCATGATAACAGCAGCTGTTCACCGGTAATTCGATCAGGGTTGGCGGGGGTGTGTCTACAGATACACCATATTAATGAAGGGGGTGTGTCTACAGATACACCATATTAATGAAGGGGGTGTGTCTACAGATACACCATATTAATGAAGGGGGTGTGTCTACAGATACACCATATTAATGAAGGGGGTGTGTCTACAGATACACCATATTAATGAAGGGGGTGTGTCTACAGATACACCATATTAATGAAGGGGGTGTGTCTACAGACACACCATATTGATGAAGGCGTGGCGGGGGTGTGTCTACAGATACGCCATATTCTGACCTTGACTTCATTGCCTCATAATTTCACCACCTTTACGCATGAGGAAATCATGAATAAGGTCTGAGGAAACCATGAATAAGGTCTGAGGAAACCATGAATAAGGTCTGAGGAAACCATGAATAAGGTCTGAGGAAACCATGAATAAGGTCTGAGGAAACCATGAATAAGGTCTGAGGAAACCATGAATAAGGTCGAGCGAACCTGCTGGTTCCAAGTGGAAAAGCATCTCCTTTCTTTTTTCCGATAGAAATAACAGCATTCTCCATGCACTGTCATTTATAAATGGATAAGAGCTGTTGATAACAGCTAGGTCAATTAGTAATCCGTTTGGGGAAGTGTATTGTAAATACACATACCAATTGTTTCAGATGATTTTTCCTTATGATCCCTGGAGATGAATGTGAAACCAGTCGTATCAACATGACATGTATTGTGGCTCCTTTTCCACATTGAAACAAGCTATAAATAGCTCTGCCATTATTCTACAATGTTATTGTATGCCCTCATAATGTGCGTGGATGAAATGTGGAGACCCAATAGGGCTGAACCTGGAGACCCAATAGGGCTGAACCTGGAGACCCAATAGGGCTGAACCTGGAGACCCAAGCTATAGGCTTCAATAGGGCTGAACCTGGAGACCCAAGCTATAGGCTTCAATAGGGCTGAACCTGGAGACCCAAGCTATAGGCTTCAATAGGGCTGAACCTGGAGACCCAAGCTATAGGCTTCAATAGGGCTGAACCTGGAGACCCAATAGGGCTGAACCTGGAGACCCAATAGGGCTGAACCTGGAGACCCAATAGGGCTGAACCTGGAGACCCAATAGGGCTGAACCTGGAGACCCAAGCTATAGGCTTCAATAGGGCTGAACCTGGAGACCCAATAGGGCTGAACCTGGAGACCCAAGCTATAGGCTTCAATAGGGCTGAACCTGGAGACCCAAGCTAAAGGCTTCTGTAGGGCTGAACCTGGAGACCCAATAGGGCTGAACCTGGAGACCCAAGCTATAGGCTTCAATAGGGCTGAAACTGGAGACCCAAGCTATAGGCTTCAATAGGGCTGAACCTGGAGACCCAATAGGGCTGAACCTGGAGACCCAATAGGGCTGAACCTGGAGACCCAATAGGGCTGAACCTGGAGACCCAAGCTATAGGCTTCAATAGGGCTGAACCTGCCGAGATGATGTACGCGCTTTAGAATGCTTTAATTATATTCCCGGGCTTTTCTCCGTTTTCTACATTTATAACTGTCACTTTAGTGTTAGTTTCCTTCAGTTTGTAGCCTACATTTTGCATCATTCCAGTCCGTTTCCCTTTATTTCCCCCGTCACGTCTGTGAAGTTGTTCCTGGGTCGCTAGTGGATCATATTTGACGAACATTGTGTAATAATTTGGGACATGTAGCCTATTTGAATCCTTATGGAACTCAAACGACATGTGGCAGTTTGAACCTGGAGCCTGGCACACGGTTCACGACGACTGGACCATTGTCATACAGTTCCACGCTTAGTGAGGATTATTAGGGTAGATTTATAGGTTCAACCCCTAATGTACACTTTTTTCCACCTTCCCAATATTTCATGGAATGAACTTGAATATGACAACTTTCAGGATGATTCATAAATACTTTCCTAACCCTAAATAATCATTTACATTCACATTTTAGTCATTTAGCAGACGCTCTTATCCCGAGCGACTTACAGTTAGTGAGTGCATACATTTTTCATACTGGCCCCCCGTGGGAAACGAACCCACAACCCTGGCGTTGCAAGCACCATGCTCTACCAACTGAGCTACAGGGGACTAATCAGAGATCAGAGTATTTTTTAATCTACCAGTTGGTGCTGAAACGGAGATGAAGAGGCAGAGATGTCTTACTTTAATTGATCCCTATATTCTGAACCCCTTCTCTAGATGTATTCTAGTGAGTCTGTCCACAAAATTAAATGTACACCGTATTTAAAGGGATGGCTTAAGAAAAATGTACTGAAAACCCTATTGAATGAAAACTCTGCTGGCCAGTAAGTGGGAGGGTTTTCAGCAGTTTAATTAAATGTATTCAGCGTGCGCAAGGGGAACCACGCCTGCAAAGGCCGTTACGCACCTTCATAAGGTATGTCTGAATACCAGCTATTGAGAAGTACGTAGGAAAGGCATACATTTCCTAAGTCTGAATCGGGCCCTTAATTAATAATGGGCCATGTATATGAAGGTACACATTATGACAAGGATCATTGATTACCATCTGCAGGTGCTTCCAGAGGTCCTGGTAGACTGTGTTGCTGTACTTGAATGTATTCAGATACGTCTGTGGAGAGATCAAGTCACATTTCAGCCTCAATATACCAAATCAGTTCCCTTTCAGTCGGTCACTCGCTATAAGATACTAAGGGGAGTCAACGACCAATCACATTCACCTGAAGAAAACAAAAAACATGCCCAATGGGCCAATCAATGCAAAGCCCGCCCTCGGAAGCAAACCTTCCTGGCTATAACATTCATTTCCTCAATTCTTCGCTCTTCAGCTCGCCTGAAGGACCGCGTCACGCAATTTACAAACAAAGACTACTGGATTCGGCTCCGACTTAGGTGTCTGTTAGTGGGGAGAGAGTACTCGTCCCCCTAGATTAATTTTGGGTCTTGGTATCTGTTTCTGGGGGTTTTTCCGGCTTGACTGTTTCTGGTTTTTGACCTGGAATAACTCACATTCAGTGTAACTGTTTTAGAGGGGGCGTGTCTAGCTTGCATGCAGGTATGGGAAGCTAGTTAGCCACCTGGTCTTAGAGGCTATTAGAGAGGGTAGTCTTAGTCCTTCACTCCCGAATAGAACACGGCTGGTTGGTGTCAGCCTGAAGGAGTTTCAGGGTTGGTGTCAGGCTGAAGGAGTTTCAGGGTTGGTGTCAGCCTGAAGGAGTTTCAGGGTTGGTGTCAGCCTGAAGGAGTTTCAGGGTTGGTGTCAGCCTGAAGGAGTTTCAGGGTTGGTGTCAGGCTGAAGAGTTTCAGGGTTGGTGTCAGCCTGAAGGAGTTTCAGGGTTGGTGTCAGCCTGAAGGAGTTTCAGGGTTGGTGTCAGCCTGAAGGAGTTTCAGGGTTGGTGTCAGGCTGAAGAGTTTCAGGGTTGGTGTCAGGCTGAAGGAGTTTCAGGGTTGGTGTCAGCCTGAAGGAGTTTCAGGGTTGGTGTCAGCCTGAAGGAGTTTCAGGGTTGGTGTCAGCCTGAAGGAGTTTCAGGGTTGGTGTCAGGCTGAAGGAGTTTCAGGGTTGGTGTCAGGTTGAAGGAGTTTCAGGGCTGGTGTCAGGTTAAAGGTGTGGGTCGGCCCAGACCAGTGTCTAAGCCTATGGCACCGACCTCCGCTTGAGCCTCCTTTTGGACCATTATAGTCTGTGGACCTGGAGGTCCTTCCTACAAGACTGCCCTTCTCATGGCCTTAGCGGACAAGCATGTTGGGACAATCTCCACGCTATCAGTACACCCTTCCTGTTTGGAGTTTGCACCTGACGACTCCAAGGTGGTGTTACGTCTTAATGCAGCTTTTGCTCCTTCTGTTATGCCTATAGACTAGAGGTCTCTAGCGTTCCAGCTGTCCTCTGTCTCACCTCCTCCGTTTGCTTCCAGTGAACAACAGAGGTTGCATGGCAGTAGTGAGTGCACACACATACAGTACCAGTCAAAAGGTTGGACACACCTGCTCATTCAAGGGTTTTTCTTTATTTTTACTGTTTTCTGTATTATAGAATAATAGTGAAGACATCACAACTATGAAATAACACATATGGAATCAAGTAGTAACCAAAAAAGTGTTAAAGAAATCAAAATATATGTTGCCTTAACGACAGTTTTGCACACTCTTGGCATTCTCTCAACCAGCTTCATGAAGTAGTCACCTGGAATGCATTTAAATTAACAGGTGTGCCTTCTTAAAAGTTAATTTGTGGAATTTCTTTCCTTCTTAATGCGTTTGAGCCAATCAGTTGTGTTGTGACAAGGTAGGTGGGGGGTATACAGAAGATAGCCCTATTTGGTAAAATACTAAGTCCATATTATGGCAAGAACAGCTCAAATAAGCAAAGAGAAACGACAGTCCATCATTATTTTAAGACATAAAGGTCAGTCAATGCGGAACATTTCAAGAAATTTGAAAGTTTCTTCAAGTGCAGTCGCAAAAACCATCAAGGGCTGTGATGAAACTGGCTCTCATGAGGACCGCCACCGGAAAGGAAGACCCAGAGTTACCTCTGCTGCAGAGAATAAGTTCATTAGAGTTACCAGCCTCAGATTGCAGCCCAAATAAATGCTCCACAGACTTCAAGTAACAGATTCATCTCAACATCAACTGTTCAGAGAAGACTGTGTGAATCAGGCCTTCATGGTCGAATTGCTGCAAAGAAACCACTACTAAAGGACACCAATAAGATGAAGAGACTTGCTTGGGCCAAGAAACACGAGCAACGGACATTAGACCGGTGGAAATCTGTCCTTTGGTCTGGTGAGTCCCAAATTTTAGATTTTTGGTTCCAACCGCCGTGTCTTTGTGAGACGGAGAGTAGGTGAACGGATAATCTCCGAGCCACTGCCTGTTCACCCCGCTATCATCCAGAAGACGAGGTCAGTACAGGTGCATCAAAGCTGGGACTGAGAGTAAATAGTCCGGGTGGCCATTTGATTAATTGTTCAGCAGTCTTATGGCCTGGTTGTAGAAGCTGTTAAGGAGCCTTTTGGACCTTGGCACTCCGGTACCGCTTGCCGTGCGTTAGCAGAGAGAACAGTCTATGACTTGGGGGACTGGAGTCTTTGGTACCGCTTGCCGTGCGTTAGCAGAGAGAACAGTCTATGACTTGGGTGACTGGAGTCTTTGGTACCGCTTGCCGTGCGTTAGCAGAGAGAACAATCTATGACTTGGGTGACTGGAGTCTTTGGTACCGCTTGCCGTACGGTAGCAGAGAGAACAGTCTATGACTTGGGTGACTGGAGTCTTTGGTACCGCTTGCCGTGCGTTAGCAGAGAGAACAGTCTATGACTTGGGTGACTGGAGTCTTTGGTACCGCTTGCCGTGCGTTAGCAGAGAGAACAGTCTATGACTTGGGTGACTGGAGTCTTTGACCATTTTTGGAGCCTTCCTCTGACACTGCCTAGTATATAGGTCCTGGATGGCAGGAAGCTTGGCCCCAGTGATGTATTGGGCCATACGCACTACACTCCACTACAGCCCCGTCGATGTCCTTTTCCTGTAGTCCACGATCATCTCCTTTGTCTTGCTCACATTTAGGGAGAGGTTGTTTTCCTGGCACCACACTGCCAGGTCTCTGACCTCCTCCCTATAGGCTGTCTCATCGTTGTCGGTGATCAGGACTACCGCTGTTGTGTCGTCAGCAAACTTAATAATGGTGTTGGAGTCGTGCTTGGCCACGCAGTCGTGGGTGAACAGGGAGTACAGGAGGGGACTGAGCACGCACCCCTGAGGGGCCCCGGTATTGAGGATCAGCGTGGCAGATGTGTTGTTGCCTACCCTTACCACCTGGGGGCGGCCCGTCAGGAAGTCCAGGATCCAGTTGCAGAGGGAGGTGTTTAGTCCCAGGGTCCTTAGCTTAGTGATGAGCTTTGTGGGCACTATGGTGCTGAACACTGAGCTGTAGTCAATGAACAGCATTCTCACATAGGTGTTCCTTTTGTCCAGGTGGGAATGGGCAGTGTGGAGTGCGATTGAGATTGCGTCATCTGTGGATCTGTTGGGGCGGTATGCGAATTGGAGTGGGTGTAGGGTTTCCGGGATGATGGTGTTGATGTGAGCCATGCACTTCATGGCTACCGACGTGAGTGCTACAGGGCGGTAGTCATTTAGGCAGATTACCTTTGCATTCTTGGGCACAGGGACTATGGTGGTCTACTTGAAACATGCTGGAATTACAGACTCGGTCAGGGAGAGGTTGAAAATGTCAGCGAAGACACTTGCCAGTTGGTCTGCGCATGCTCTGAGTACACGCCCTGGTAATCTGTCTGGCCCTTCGGTCTTGTGAATGTTGTCCTGTTTAAAGGTCTTGCTCACATCGGCTACGGAGAGCGTGATCACTCAGTCGTCCGGAACAGCTGGTGCTCTCATGCATGCTTCAGTATTGCTTGCCTTGAAGCGAGCATAAAAGGCATTTCGCTCGTCTGGTAGGCTCACGTCACTGCGCAGCTCGCTGCTGAGTTTCCCTTTGTAGTCTGTAAAAGTTTGCAAGCCCTGCCACATCAGACGAGCGTCAGAGCCGCTGTAGTAGGATTCAATCTTAGTCCTGTATTGATGCGTTGCCTGTTTGATGGTTCGTCTGAGGGCATAGCGGGATTTCTTATAAGCGTCTGGATTAGTGTCCCGCTCCTTGAAAGGCTAGAGCTGCCGCTTTATCTTGGTGCGGATGTTGCCTGTAATCCATGGCTTCTGGTTGGGATATGTACGTACGGTCACTGTGGGGACGACGTCGTCAATGCACATATTGATGAAGCCGGTGACTGAGGTGGTATACTCCTCAATGCCATTGGATGAATCATGGAACATATTCCAGTCTGTGCTAGCAAAACAGTCCTGTAGCGTAGCATCCGCGTCATCTGACCACTTCCTTATTGAGCGAGTCACTGGTACTTCCTGCTTTAGTTTTTGCTCTAAGCAGGAATCAGGAGGATAGAATTATGGTCAGATTTGCCAAATGGAGGGCGAGGGAGAGCTTTCTATGCGTCTCTGTCAGTGAAGTAAAGGTGGTCTAGAGTTTTTTTCCCTCTGGTTGCACATTTAACATGCTGGTAGAAATGAGGTAAAACTGATTTAAGTTTGCCTGCATTAAAGTCCCCGGCCACTAGGAGCGTCGCTTCTGGATGAGCATTTTCTTGTTTGCTTATGGCCTTATACAGCTCGTTGAGTACGGTCTTAGTGCCAGCATTGGTTTGTGGTGGTAAATAAACGGCTACGAATAATATAGATGAGAACTCTCTTGGTAGATAGTGGGTCTACAACTCTACCTCAGGCGACCAAAACCTAGAGACTTCTTTAATATTAGACATCGCGCACCAGCTGTTGTTTACAAATAGACACACCCCTCCGCCCCTCGTCTTACCAGACGCAGCTGCTCTGTCCTGCCGATGCACGGAAAACCCAGCCAGCTCTATATTATCCATGTCATCGTTCAGCCACGACTCAGTGAAACATTACAGTTTTTCATGTCCGTTGGTAGGATAGTCTCGATCATAGATCATCCAATTTGTTTTCCAGTGATTGCACGTTGGCCAATAGAACCGATGGTAGTGGCGATTTACTCACTCGCCTACGAATCCTCACAAGGCACCCCGACCTCTGCCCCGACCTCCGCCCCGACCTCCGCCCCGACCTCCGCCCCCTGTGTCTCCGTCTTTTCTTCACGTGAATGACGGGGATTTGGGCCGGTCTCCGGGAAGCAGTATATCCTTTGCGTCGGACTCATTAAAGAAAATATATTTGTCCAGTTCGAGGTGAGTAATCACTGTTCTGATGTCCAGAAGCTATTTTCGGTCATAAGAGATGGTAGCAGCAACTTTATGTACAAAATAAGTTACAAACAATGCGAAAAAACAAACAAAATAGCACAATTGGTTATGAGCCCGTAAAACGGCAGCCATCCCCTCTGGCGCCATTATATCATCACTTTAACAATGTTTACATACTGTTTTACTCATTTCATATGTATATACTGTATTCTAGTCTGGAAGTGGACTCTGCGTTCATTGGCCCATTTGGTGTGTTTTTAGTTTTCTTAAAGTGAATGTGATTGGTCGTTGACTCCCAATAGCATGTTATACCTCGTTCCCTCCTTCAGGGAACAGTAGTTATATTCATAACTGTACGTTCTCACTTAAATATGTGTCACTTTATATATATCAACAAAATGATGTGATACAAAATATAGTGATTAGTAATGTACGTAAACAATACTCACACTAAGTCCTCGGGCGAAGACAGGCTCTGTCAAGAACTCAGACAGCATCCTCAGAACTGCAGCTCCCTGGGAGGAAGAGAACACAGGATATAAGAAATAAAACATGATGACTGACGTTTTGTGCCCGTCACGGCCCAGTACAGCCTGTCACCGCCCAGTACAGCCTGTCACGGCCCAGTACAGCCTGTCACGGCCCAGTACAGCCTGTCACGACCCAGTACAGCCTGTCACGGCCCAGTACATTCTGCCTCACTCACCTGTCACGGCCCAGTACATTCTGCCTCACTCACCTGTCACGGCCCAGTACAGCCTGTCACGACCCAGTACAGCCTGCCTCACTCACCTGTCACGGCCCAGTACAGCCTGTCACGGCCCAGTACAGCCTACCTCAGTCACCTGAGTCAAAATCCGTAAGAGAAATGCAGACACAAAATAATTTCATTTCCTTGAGGACGTGTGGCATTTGCTATTTCAATGTTTGCTGATTTATTTATTTAAAGGTGATTTTAACCCAGATGATTTTGACCCAGGTGACTTTGACCCAGGTGACTTTGACCCAGGTGACTTTGACCCAGGTGACTTTGACCCAGGTGACTTTGACCCAGGTGACTTTGACCCAGGTGATTTTGACCCAGGTGACTTTGACCCAGGTGACTTTGACCCAGGTGACTTTGACCCAGGTGACTTTGACCCAGGTGACTTTGACCCAGGTGACTTTGACCCAGGTGACTTTGACCCAGGTGAATGTGGCATGCTGTGCTGTGTTGTGAAGGGCAAAAAAAGACTGCATCTGTAGGACGTCAGTAAGAGGTTTGATTAGAACCACACCTTGCTGTAGGTGATGGAGTCAAACAGTTCACTGATCTGTGCAGGTCTCATGATGTCTTCCTCTTTAGCAGAGAGAGGGTGAGAGGAGGCCAGCGCGTCTGCAGACATCACACCATGCACCTCATTCAGCACTATCAGGTCTGTCTGTGGAGAGAGAGTTAACAGGTCAACACAGAAGGCCTCCGCTTTTAAAATGTTCAGTCATTTAGCAGACGCTCTTATCCAGAGCGACTTACAGTTAAAGTGCATACATTTTTTTTTTTCCTACTGGTCCCCCGTGGGAAACGAACCCTCAACCCTGGCGTTGCAAACGCCATGCTCTACCAACTGAGCTACACGGGACTTTCACTTTTATCGTCAAATGGAATTTGGAGAGCAGATTTCTTTGTCGGTTAAATCCTTGAGAAACATGTATATTTGGAGAGCTGTGTAACAGTTAAAGTTGTACCGTACACACAGATATGATTTTTAAAAAAAAGAAAGACTCACAATGTTCCATGTCGGTTCAGCAGAGTTGGCCCCCAGATACGAGACGTAGGAGGCAAAGCCCTCGTTGAGCCACAGGTCATTCCACCACTTCATGGTCACCAGGTTTCCAAACCACTGAGGACACATAAACCCCGTTCATACAGCGGCAGAGAGGGACAGGACACAGGCTGCAATACAATTACCAGAGACTGTCCTAATATGGACACCAAACATTAATAAGGTGTTAAATGAGCTATTACATGGAGCCTCTGGTTGCTCCCTATTTCCAAAGGCTCCTGGTCAAAAGTAGTGAACTATATATGGAACAGGATTCCATTTGGGATGCACCGTAGGCTACGTGTAATAAATAATATTAGTATTAACACTTTAATCATTCCTTAAGAGTCTATTGATGCACCAGTGCGTCATTCTAAGTAACATAATAAAATAATCCCCATCAAAATGTCAGTTGAAGCTGGAGACATCAGGTTGAGACATCCCAATAAATGTGTCTTTTCACAAAAACGTCTGTAGTGTCTGAAGGTAACTCATAGAAATGAATGGAAGTATGGAGGTAGTTTTGTGCCAACAAAAATAAGGGGTTAAATATGTGTCAAAAAGAAAAACTACAATATTTCCAGAGTTTTCTTGTATCTCCGAGATATACAGTGGGGAAAAAAGGATTTAGTCAGCCACCAATTGTGCAAGTTCTCCCACTTAAAAAGATGAGAGAGGCCTGTAATTTTCATCATAGGTACACGTCAACTATGACAGACAAAATGAGGGAAAAAAATCCAGAAAATCACATTGTAGGATTTTTTATGAATTTATTTGCAAATTATGGTGGAAAATAAGTATTTGGTCAATAACAAAAGTTTCTCAATACTTTGTTATATACCCTTTGTTGGCAATGACACAGGTCAAACGTTTTCTGTAAGTCTTTACAAGGTTTTCACACACTGTTGCTAGTATTTTGGCCCATTCCTCCATGCAGATCTCCTCTAGAGCAATGATGTTTTGGGGCTGTCGCTGGGCAACACAGACTTTCAACTCCCTCCAAAGATTTTCTATGGGGTTGAGACCTGGAGACTGGCTAGGCCACTCCAGGACCTTGAAATGCTTCTTACGAAGCCACTCCTTCGTTGCCCGGGCGGTGTGTTTGGGATCATTGTCATGCTGAACGACCCAGCCACGTTTCATCTTCAATGCCCTTGCTGATGGAAGGAGGTTTTCACTCAAAATCTCACGATACATGGCCCCATTCATTCTTTCCTTTACACGGATCAGTCGTCCTGGTCCCTTTGCAGAAAAACAGCCCCAAAGCATGATGTTTCCACCCCCATGCTTCACAGTAGGTATGGTGTTCTTTGGATGCAACTCAGCATTCTTTGTCCTCCAAACACGAAGAGTTGAGTTTTTACCAAAAAGTTCTATTTTGGTTTCATCTGACCATATGACATTCTCCCAATCCTCTTCTGGATCATCCAAATGCACTCTAGCAAACTTCAGACGGGCCTGGACAGGGGGACACGTCTGGCACTGCAGGATTTGAGTCCCTGGCGGCGTAGTGTGTTACTGATGGTAGGCTTTGTTACTTTGGTCCCAGCTCTCTGCAGGTCATTCACTAGGTCCCCTGTGTGGTTCTGGGATTTTTGCTCACCGTTCTTGTGATCATTTTGACCCCACGGGGTGAGATCTTGCGTGGAGCCCCAGATCGAGGGAGATTATCAGTGGTCTTGTATGTCTTCCATTTCCTAATAATTGCTCCCACAGTTGATTTCTTCAAACCAAACTGCTTACCTATTGCATATTCAGTCTTCCCAGCCTGGTGCAGGTCTACAATTTTGTTTCTGGTGTCCTATGACAGCTCTTTGGTCTTGGCCATAGTGGAGTTTGGAGTGTGACTGTTTGAGGTTGTGGACAGGTGTCTTTTATACTGATAACAAGTTCAAACAGGTGCCATTAATACAGGTAATGAGTGGAGGACTGAGGAGCCTCTTAAAGAAGAAGTTACAGGTCTGTGAGAGCCAGAAATCTTGCTTGTTTGTAGGTGACCAAATACTTATTTTCCACCATAATTTGCAAATAAATTCATAAAAAATCCTACAATGTGATTTTCTGGAATTTTTTCTTCTCAATTTGTCTGTCATAGTTGACGTGTACCTATGATGAAAATTACAGGCCTCTCTCGTCTTTTTAAGTGGGAGAACTTGCACAATTGGTGGCTGACCAAATACTTTTTTTCCCCACTGTATGTAGTCCGTGGAGTGGACACAGCTATGTAGTCAGTGGAGTGGACACTCAGCTATGTAGTCAGTGGAGTGGACACAGCTATGTAGTCAGTGGAGTGGACACAGCTATGTAGTCAGTGGAGTGGACACTCGGCTATGTAGTCAGTGGAGTGGACACTCAGCTATGTAGTCAGTGGAGTGGACACAGCTATGTAGTCAGTGGAGTGGACACTCAGCTATGTAGTCAGTGGAGTGGACACTCAGCTATGTAGTCAGTGGAGTGGACACTCAGCTATGTAGTCAGTGGAGTGGACACTGAGCTACCTTAAAAGAAAATCCTGCCACAGGCGCAGAAATCTCTGTATTTTTAGGCATGACAATTTGGATTCCAGAAAAAAATTGAAGTGCAGCCACTCCGTATATATCACAGTATAGTATTGACTGTAAAACACACCAGGGAGCCATCTGCAGCCACTCTGTATATATAACAGCATAGTATTGACTGTAAAACATACCAGGGAGCCATCTGCAGCCACTCTGTATATATAACAGTATAGTATTGACTGTAAAACATACCAGGGAGCCATCTGCAGCCACTCTGTATATATAACAGTATAGTATTGACTGTAAAACATACCAGGGAGCCATCTGCAGCCACTCTGTATATATAACAGTATAGTATTGACTGTAAAACATACCAGCCATCTGCAGCCACTCTGTATATATAACAGCATAGTATTGACTGTAAAACATACCAGGGAGCCATCTGCAGCCACTCTGTATATATAACGGCATAGTATTGACTGTAAAACATACCAGGGAGCCATCTGCAGCCACTCCGTATATATAACAGCATAGTATTGACTGTAAAAGACACCAGGGAGCCATCTGCAGCCACTCTGTATATATAACAGCATAGTATTGACTGTAAAAGACACCAGGGAGCCATCTGCAGCCACTCTGTATATATAACAGCATAGTATTGACTGTAAAACATACCAGGGAGCCATCTGCAGCCACTCTGTATATATAACAGCATAGTATTGACTGTAAAACACACCAGGGAGCCATCTGCAGCCACTCCGTATATATAACAGCATAGTATTGACTGTAAAACATACCAGGGAGCCATCTGCAGCCACTCCGTATATATAACAGTATAGTATTGACTGTAAAACACACCAGGGAGCCATCTGCAGCCACTCCGTATATATAACAGCATAGTATTGACTGTAAAACACACCAGGGAGCCATCTGCAGCCACTCCGTATATTTAACAGTATAGTATTGACTGTAAAACATACCATGTGAGCCAGTTCATGAGAGATGACGGTAGCGATCCACTCTTTGTCTGCGTTGGATGAGCTAACAGGGTTGAAGAGCAGGGCTGTCTCTCTGTAGGTGATCAGACCCCAGTTCTCCATGGCTCCAGCACTGAAGTCAGGCAGAGCTATCTGGTCTACAACATACAGGAGCGTACATATCTCAAATGGTGCCCTATTCCCTATATAGTACACTACTTTTGTCTAGAGGCCTGTGGGCCCTGGTCTAAAGTAGTGCACCACACAAGGGAATAGGGCGTCATTTGGGACGCACACTGAATATGCGTATCCTCTTCAACAACAGACGGGGAATCTGAGAGTAAGAATATTACGTAGCTCTTTAAGTCTCACCTGATTTGGTCAGAGGATAGCTAGAGTTGTAGTATTTTTCAAAGAACTCCAGGATTGGTCCAGTTTTTTTGAGGGCGTAATCTCCCTGGCCTTCAGCAATGGCCTGTTTACGAGCCCAAATCCTGATCTGGAAATAAAGACATGTTTTCCTTCATGAGATACTGTCCCCTGGTCTGCCCTGTCAGCTGTACTGAGCTGGAGAGACCACTAGAGGGCAGCACAGAGAAATAAAACAATAACGTCTCCCTCGTCCTGAAGACACAACGGTGTAGTATGCTGAAGTTTCCCCTAGACGCTGATCTGGGGTCAGTTTTGCATTTTCACTACTAATGGTTAAAGGGAGACTTCGGGATTTTGACCAGGAGGCCGTTTATCTACTTTCCAAGAGCAGTATCCCTTTAAGGTTTGGGTCATCTCCCGTGAACAGACTACGTAAACACCTGACCAAATTACGCGAGATTTTAGAGTTCTGGGATAACTGAGGTAAGGTTTGGGTCATCTCCCGTGAACAGACTACGTAAACACCTGACCAAATTACGCGAGATTTTAGAGTTCTGGGATAACTGAGGTAAGGTTTGGGTCATCTCCCGTGAACAGACTACGTAAACACCTGACCAAATTACGCGAGATTTTAGAGTTCTGGGATAACTGAGGTAAGGGTTTGGGTCATCTCTCGTGAACAGACTACGTAAACACCTGACCAAATTACGCGAGATTTTAGAGTTCTGGGATAACTGAGGTAAGGATTTGGGTCATCTCCCGTGAACAGACTACGTAAACACCTGACCAAATTACGCGAGCTTTTAGAGTTCTGGGATAACTGAGGTAAGGATTTGGGTCATCTCCCGTGAACAGACTACGTAAACACTGACCCAATTTTAAACTGCGAGTAGTTTAGGTTCTCCGGAACAGACACGAAACTGA